>PVJI01002203.1:0-152205 GCA_004026765.1 Micronycteris hirsuta | reverse complement strand
CTTGGTTGTCGGAGTCATTAAAATTTATAACTGCAAGTGATTGACAAATGCTAAATTCCATATTTAAATACAATCGCTATTGATCACTTAGAATTAAGTTAATCAGGCTTATATTATTGTAACTTACACTTAATTACACTAAGAATGAGAGGAAAGGCTAGATAAATAAAATCAATAATTCTAATATTTAATTTTTTCTTTTTAAAAATATTTATTTATTTATTTTTAGAGAGGGAAAGGGAGAGAGAAAGAGAGGGAAACATCAATGTGTGGTTGCCTCTCAAGTGTCCCCTACTGGGGACCTGGCCCACAACCCAGGCATGTGTCCTGACTGGGAATCAAACCAGTAACCTTTAGGTTCCCAGGCTCTAAAATTTGATGTAAATCAGGTCTTTGAATAACTCTTCAAAAATTTTAAATAGAATTATAAATTCCATCTTGTTATTAATACTACAGTCCTTTAGTCTGGATTATTTAATGGAGTGAAGACATTTAAGAATGACATCAAACAGATATCATGGGGAATTCATTTATATAATTATACTGAAGTGACTGTTTTAGAGTCAGAAAATTCAGCTGTACATTGCTTATCTGTCTATATCTGTCATCTATCTATGTATCATTCTAAAAAACAGTTTAATTCAATTGTTTCTACCACACTGTTAAATAATCAGAAAAGAGAAACTTTTTCACACTCATACTTTAGAGATAAGTAAACTGAAAATGAGATCGAGTTTAATTGAATTACTAAAGATCAGAAAATGAATATATAATAAAACTTGTGCTAAACATTTGTACTCATTCCATTGCATTTTACCCCCACTAAAGTATGGGCAAACATATGAGCTCATGTAGCATCAGTCAGGTGTGGAGGTAGGAGAAGAATGCATGCTGAATAGTTATAGCTAGTGTTAAAAAACTAGACCTTTTCCGCAGCTCTCAATATCCAACAAAACATGTCAGACTGATGTTATGTCTCCCCAGTCTTATCCTCCATGTGGCTTCATGAAAACAATTGCTTGAAGAGTAGATTTTGGTTAGTATTGGTAAGAACAGTCAATGGTAAATAAGAGGGTGCCTATTACTCTCTTACTGAAGAAGACATTAAGTTGGGCTGGGGCAAAATTTACTATTTCTTCCTTTCTACTCTTTCCTTCCATTTCCCCCTAGGACTTTCCTGATTCTCACCTCTACCTATTTTGAATCTTTTCTTTTTTTGATAAATATTGTTAAACTGCCAACCTATAAAGTTAATTAAAGATGAAAATATCATCACTCTCACTAAAATTTGAATTTTGATTTGTATTTTTCTGGAAACTGAAAGATGGTGAAATTGAAAGCCCATAAGCTGAAAATTTTGAGCAAGAGGCTTTTTCCTGTGCCCTTCAAACTTCTCCAGTTAGGCAGCTTCCCACACAGCCATGTCTTCAACAAATTAAGACAGACATATGGTTTGAAAGCATCAATAATGATTTTGAATAGCTATTCCATTCCTTTTTTTCTCTTTTTAAAACTTCAAAGCATCTAGCAACATCACATTTATTTACCATGTTATTTCAGCCTCGAAAAGCATTTTAGGAACTGAAAATAGGTATATAAATGACATGTTAAATTTGCATCAGCAAGTCAATAAAGTGTTTTCCTATTTGACACATCTTACTGTGCAATGAATCATAACGGTGTGAAACTGCTAAGATAAAAAGAACTGCATGTGGCCTGCCCAGAATGTGAAAAAAGTAAGTCAGATTTGCAATATATGAATCATAGTTAAAAGGGTAGTGATATGTTTGGAGATCTGTTTTAATAGCATGATTCACGTAGCCCTTTATGCTTGATACTTTTGATTTTTAAGTATGTGTTCTTACATATTCTGAATAAAAGTCCCATTTTTAATTTTTCATTTTGGAGCAAAATAGGTGGTTTTCTAGTGAAAAGTGGAATTTGATTTAAGTAATAATTTTGAGCAATTAGTAAAAATGACAACAACAAATCTCCATTGTGCCAGAAAATCTATGAGACATTTTAAATATAGGGTCTGGCACAAATAAAACCCCCATTTTTTTTTTTACAAAATCTTTTATTAAAAAACACAAACCTGTAATTCTGTAACATAACATCTCACTACATGCCATTTTAGGTGAAATGTTCAAATTGCTGTCCATCTCATACGAGACATTCACATACCCTGCCAACCACAGTCAAGTACCGGATTTTTCGGATTATAAAATGCACCAGACCATAAGACACACTTAGGTTTTAGAGGAGGAAAATAGGAAAAAAAATTTTGAAGCAAAATGTGGTAAAATATTTTATCTGCTCCTGTCTCCTATGACCCTGTTCCACTGCTGCACTCCCATTTTCCTCCCAAATTTGGTGGGGGAAGTGTATCTTACAGTCCAAAAAATATGGTAGGTGTTACTTCTGCCAGACCATGTATATTGTGCCATTTAATTTCCACAAGTATATGACCTGGGTACTATTGTTATCCTCATTGTCCAGATAAAGAAACTGAGGCTTTAAAGAACTTAGCGATTGGCTAGGGACACACAGGAGTAAGTTGCCAAGCTGCGATTCAGCAAGCCTCCGTCTGCCTCCAGAGACTACATTCGTCACCCCAAGTGATTATGTAATTGTGGAAGCCCCTTAAAATTGATTGCAAATAATAGAAGCTTAAATTGACACAAGAATAACACAACATGATTTTGAGGGTTCAATGAAGAGAAACACTTTGCATTCTTGTAAAGAATGTACTGTTTCAAGTAAGGGCGGGAGGATAGGTAAAATTTGGATAGGGAATGATGGGTGAAAAATAAATGGATAAGCACCCTCGAGTAGCGAGCAGATGGCATGGCCTCAGATCAGGGGTGTTTGGCAGTAAACGAGATGAGCATGAGCTGGGTTTTGTTTCGTTATTGTGGCCTGATAAAGTCAATGGAGTTTTCACAAGATAGGGACTGTTTCAGACTGAAAGTTCTTTTATTTCAGCAATAAACGCAGACTTTACAATGTCCCACAAGTAATAGTTACCCTGTGCACCACTTGATTTTATTATTGAGAGAAGGTGTGTGGACACCTTATGTCATAGCATTAGGTTACACCTACCTAGAGATCTCTTGATCAGCTCCTGGTTTTGAGCTCAGTTTCCCAGGATTGAAGTATAATCAATCCTGGAAGACATCACAACACTTTGTCCTGAATCACATCATCTTAGAGGAATCTGAGGCTTTTCCCAAAGAGATTTCCATGGCAGCCTTATCTTGCCAAAACTGGAGCCTGAAGACGCGATGCAGCGGAACCCAAACGAGGAAGGTGTTGCCTTCTCTGCTCACCTGTCCATTCTGTTCATCTAGTTGTATGCTTGCTGAAAAAAATGTTCCCCCATGATCTGAAATCAATTTAACAGGGATCAGTCCTCAAAAATGCATAACATGACCCACAAGAATAGACATGGTTAAAGCTACAGGCTTCCCGAATATAATGAAGTTAAGGATGCAATTTGTCCTTTAAATTAAACATTAATTTGTATATTCATTCCCCCAGGGTAATCTATCCAAAAAATTTATTTCTCCAATGTGATAGGTCTGTGGAGATGCTAGTTATGGAAAGTCAGCAGGTACTAGATCCCAAACCAAAAGCAAAAACGGCCTTTGCCTCTTAAAAATCTGCTTCATTTTCAATGAGCAAGCTTGTCAGGAGTGCTTTCAGTTCTGAACAAAGGCAAGGTACAAATTATGGAAAATCAGAGCACTCTGGTCTAAGTTCAGCTCACCATGAAATATTCCAGTAGTTATGCTCTTCTCCTAGTTAAATTTTTTCAAGTGAAAGGTATAGTTATTTATTCTTACAATGGTAGTATTTTTTTTTCCCAATTGTTTCAAGGAAGCAATTTCAGAAAGAAGGAAGTCATCTTTTTTCCCTTATGTAAGGGACCTTCCTCAATAACTTGACTATTAAAAGTAGAGTGTAGCCCTGGCTGGTGTGGCTCAGTGGATTGAGTGCTGGCCTGAGAACCAAAAGGGCACCAGTTCAATTCCCAGTCATGGCACATGCCTGGGTTGTGGGCTAGGTCCCCCAGTTGGGTGCATGTGAAAGGCAACTACACAATGATGTTTCTCTCCCTCACGTTTTCCTCCCATCCTCTCTCTCTAAAAATAAATAAATGAAATCTTAAAAAAATAAAATAAAATGTAGAGTGTATGATGATTATAACAATGGTAAATATCATCAAAACATTTAATTATTTCATTAACCTACTGATGTAAAGAGTAGAAGAAGCAGAGCGCCACATAGCACAAAGTTAGAGCTTGTCAAACATACAAAAAACATGTAACATGCAATGTAAATGACATTAAATGCACTGGTTTAGAAAATTAATGTTGTTAATGTAAAATTATGGGTTCTATAGTACTGTTTGAGTAAAATTTAAATGATATAGGTAAATGACAGAAAGAAGAATAAAGAAACTAAATGTATATTTTTGGTATTTAAATGAGATTTGATCAAGATAAAGTCAGACATCATTTTTTGTTTTTTAAAAACATGGTGCATTTAGTCAAGCTTGAAAAAATATTTTACTAAGGAGAACGGAAAAGGGAAAGTGCCATCTTGAAAGAAAAACAAATACAAGAAAATGTGAATGGTGATAATCTCAGTTTAATATATCAATAAATAAAAAGATTACAATAATAAATAGACTATAAGTTTTATAAAGTATTTCTGAAGATGAATGTAATATGAATAATGAGAGAAAGGAACAAATAAACAGATGAACAGAGAAAGGAAATGATAGTACACTATTCCCTTAGTCCTGACATTGAATTATCCCCTTACCTAATTTTTGTGCTTTCACTTGCATAATTTGTTTGTAAGAACTAAGATTGCTGTTAACAAATAAGAAATGAAAATAGCATGAGATTTATTTTATCCAGTGAAATTAATATGGGATGGAAATGAAGGAAATATAACAGATGCAACTCTCATATAAATGCAGCAAAAGCTAATTTCTGTGTCCCCTTTCCATGGTGGTGCCCATAAGTTACATTCCATCCCCTGAAACACAGTCTCTGCTGGGTGATCACTTGGTCTGAGAGTTTACATGTGTTTACATTGTATAAATCCATGTTTGAATTCGCTTAGCTGTTTTTCAAATGTAAAGATTATTAGATCAAATTTATGTACATCCTTTATAGTTTATATATAGGTTATAAAATACTGTAAGTGTATGGTATGTGTGTATATATACATCTGTGTGCATATGCATATACAAATATACATACATATACACAAACACAAATATATGCACAGATATTGCTATATAAATGATTATATACATATTTTAAATACATTTTATTCTATTGAATTTATTGGCTGCATAGTTTTTTTATGTCTTATAATCACATCTAGAGTCATTATTTACAAACATTAGCATAAAAGAGCAGTCTATGTCCAATGACTCCTCCCTAGACAAGCTCCAAGTCCAAGGACATAAAGCACAGTAAAAGTTCAGAGTAAAACAGGAATATTTTCAACTCAACACCTTACTCTCACAAAAAAATTTCACTGGGTAGAAAGTAAGAGTATGTAGAATATAACTTTTTTCATATCGATGGGATAATAATACTCTCATAATTGCTATTTTTGATATTCATCCATTTGTTCTTCTAAAGCATTTAAATACTTCTAAGTGTATTAAGAGGTTAAAATAAGGCCATATATAGAGCACTAACATTTTTTCATGAGCAATTCACTGTTAGCAGTTGCGTGTTTCCTTTCAGTCACTGTAACACTATATATATTTACGTATTGTGTTTAGATTTGTTATTTTGTAACATTAGTACTATTATGACTGTAATTTTCCTCAGCACATTTTTTAATAACTTCAATTTTTAAAATATAGTTCTATAATGTCCTATTTTATTGTTTGTTGATGTATTTTTAGTAATATAACCTTAAAAATATCACATTAGTATATATTTTATTATTTTCAACATTTCTTTCTACAATAAATCTGCAGATTTGTTTTTAAATACTATGGTGGCTATGTCATATAGTTTTAAAGTACAGTCTCCTTTTTATTATTAATTGTAATTAGTAAAATATTGACAGAATATTAATAACATAAGAATTTATTGACTATGAAAAATACATCCATAAAATGCCAAAGAATTTTATTTATCAACATTTTACTTAAAACATTTTTGCCCATTTTGTGGTTCTCTATGCATTTTACAAAAATGTATCCTTAGCTCTGAAAAGAATTTTAGAAATGCATGTCAGTCATGGTCTCTCCAGCAAAGTGGTAGGTTTGAGACTTCTTTTCCTTCTGCTTGAATTTTTTTAAAATGTCTTTTACCTCAGTTGAGGTTAAATCAGTTAAGGTAGGGTAAAAGCCATCACTTCCCAAATTCCATTGGAAACAAAACTAAAATCTATAACAGCAGAATCAATACCTGGAAGGAGTTCGGTCAGCACTAGAGATCAGCTGCTTCAGACACAGAAAGTGTGGCTGACTTCTGGTTGCCCAGCCCCTTCCACGGATGAGTGGTTGACACAAGGTTAACATCCTTGAAAAAAAATAAAACTCACTTTTTATTATCAAGAGAAGGAGTGTATTCTGAAAGGTTAATAATCACTAGTGGACAGCTCAGAGCACAGAATTTATGGGATTGAGTCCAGAATAAAAATGCCAGGGCTCTGGCTGTTGTGGTTCAGTGGATTGAGTGTGGGACTGCAAACCAAAGGGTCACGGGTTCGGCTCCCAGTCAGAGCACATGCCTGGTTTGCAGGCCAGGTCCCCAGTGGGGGGCACGTGAGAGGCAACCACACATTGATGTTTCTCTCCTTCTCTTTCTACCTCCTTTCCCTTCTCTCTAAAATTAAATAAATAAAATCTTTTAAAAAATGACACTTCAAAATTTAGAAACAATAAAAATAGAAATAAAAATTCCAGGGCCTTTTTTTCTACAGGGAAGAAAAAACAATGTTTTCGTTTTTGACCTTTCCTGATTTTATATATTTACTAGTTAATTTTGCATTCACTCTGGGAAGCAGGTAAACATGAGCCAAGTGCATACCCTCGGAGGTACCCAGTCCCACCCTAAGAATAGGTGTGTGCTGAGGGCAGCACAGACCCTCCCTGCACCGTACCCAAGCCCCCTCCCAGATGGCGTGGGGACATGTGCTTTGTGTTGGGCTGAACTAGGAAGGAGGCAGCAGAGAATCTTCGGTCCCATTGAACTTCACTTAAAGTGAAAGATAAAATTATTAAGAACTTTTAAACATCATCCACCAAGCAGCAAACCCCAAGCACTAGCCCTTCTCTCTGACCCTGGTTTCTTGTCATAAAGCTGGCCCTGCTGGTGAAACTTACTGGCAAAGATGTAATTCCAAACAACACACATTCTCTAGTAAAATAATTCAATTTGCTGATTAATAGCAATTTAAACTTTGATATTTTTGTTCTTATAAAATGTCCCATTTATCCATAACTTTTAGCATGCTTTCTTCTACACTTTGGCACAATCAAGTTCTGATTGAAAATAATCCACTTACAGTCTCTGTAGTTGAGTATATCTGCAGATATATGTGCATACTGCTATTTAAATATTGTCATGTAAATATGTGCATGAATTTACATATATGTTATATATACTAAAGTGTATATTTGTATAAATTGGATATACTCCTATACAGATACACCCTCCTACACATGCAGTTCCACATAATATGTAATTTTACTTGTGTCCTGTAGGAATTTTATTTCTATTATGATACTCTCTTTAAGTGTTCTGCTATATTTTAGAGTAATATCTCCTATATGTCATCTTTAAAAAAAATAATATTTTTCAGTGGAAATTCTGCTTGGTAAACTTGCCTGTATAACTGAACCACTTTTTTTCTGGTGTTCCCTTACTGTCTTACTTAAATGTCAACCTTCTCCACCCTCCATTGTGCCTCCTCCACCTCTTGGTTCATGCAGAAGTAAAGATCTTCCCATGTACTATATGCCTTGCTCTCCCTTGCCCCACTTCTAAATAATGTTGAGTGAATCTTAAGTAATTAAAAGTTTCCAGCATACTCTCAGTGGGTTATAAAGGACATGGTGTATAATTTCTCTCTATACCTAAATGGTAGAAAACAGCTCTAGCACTGAGGTGGAGCTCAAGAAAAATATGTGAAAGAAAATAAATTATTTCACTGTTTCACATTCATTGTTCTTAATCAAACATCCTATTTCCCTCACTGCCTTTTCATATCTTGGGGTTCATTCAGTTAATAGAGCTATAAAGTCTATTGATCTAATGATTCTTGTGTGATACCTATATCAGTCAACCAGTTCAGAATGGACAGTTATTAACTGATTCATTCATCTAGTGTTTGATTCTCTATTTTTTGTGGATGAAAATGGGACCACATACTAAAGCTGACAAGCTCTGGTAGGCCTACATTGCAAGACTTACAAATTCAGACACCTAAAGTAACCACATAGGATACGTGACATAAAAATTCCTAAGTAAAAGTGGGGACTTCCGGCCAAGATGGAGGTGTAGATAGGTACATTTTGCTGACTCACACAACAAAAGAAGGAAAACAACAAATTTAAAAACAAAAAATAACCACAACTTAAAACTGAACTGTATGGAAGTCTGACAACCGAGGAGAAAAGAAGAAACATTTATCCAGACTGGTAGGAGGGGCGGAGATGGGCAGCCAGGGTGGAGAGGACTTGTGGCAAAGTGGCAACTAGAAGACCATGGCAGGCAAGGTGGGACTGGGGTGGGCGAGGCCTAGGCTGGCAGACTGGTGGGTCCTACATTTGTGTGTGGATAAACCAGGAGCAACAACTGGGGAGCAACACAGACCACACAACCCGGGGTCCCAGCACAGGGAAATAAAGACTCAAAACCTCTGACTGAAAAAAACCTGTGGGGGTTGAGGAGGCAGGAGAATGTACACAAAATCACCCACCTAGGAATCAGCACCAGAAGGTCCTAATTTGCTTGTGGTTAGCTGCAAAAGTGATTGAAAGTCAGTGGCATTGTTCCGTTTTGGACCCTCCCCCACATACAGTGTCACAGTGCAGCAACATGAGTTGCTCCACCCTGGTGGGTACCTAAGGCTCTGTCCCTTACTACAAAACAGGAGCTCCAAGACAGAAAAATATGGCCCAAATGAAAAACAGATCAAAGCTCTAGAAAAAATATAACTAAGCAATGAAGAGATAGCCAAAACCATCAGATGCAGAGTTCAAAACACTGCTTATCAGAATGCTCACAGACTCAAAACCTCTGACTGAACGGTTCAGTATGATCGCAAAATAGGGAGAAAAGTGAAGACTATGAAAAATGAAATAAAGGAAAATGTGCAGGGAACCAACAGTGAAGGGAAGGTAACCGGGACCCAAATCAACCGTTTGGAGAAGAAGGAAAAAATAAGCATTCAACCAGAACAGAATGAAGAAACAAGAATTTGAAAAAATGAGGAGAGGCTCAGGAACAACTTTAAATGTTCCAATATCCAAATCATAGAGGTGCCATAGAGGAAGTTCAAAAAATTGAAAACATATTTGAAGAAATAATGAAGGAGAACTCCCCCAATCTGGCAAAGGAAACAGATTTCCAGGAAGTCCAGGAAGCTCAGAAAGTCCCAAAAAAGTGGGACCCAAGGAAGCACACACCAAGGCATGTCATAATTAATTTACTCACATAAAGATAAGGAGATAATCTTAAAAGCAGCAAAAGAAAAGGAGACAGTTACCTACAAAGGAGTTCCCATATGACTATCAGCTGATTTCTCAAAAGAAACCTTATAAACAAGAAGGGACTGGAAGAGGTATTCCAAGTCATGAAAGGCAAGGACCCATATCCAAAATTACTCTATCCAGCAAAGCTATCATTTAGAATGGAAGGGCAGATAAAGTGCTTCCCAGATAAGGTAAAGTTAACGGAGTTCATCATCACCAAGCTCTTATATGAAATGTTAAAGGGACTTATATAAGAAAAAGAAGATAAAAAATATGAACAGTAAAATGACAACAAACTCACAACTATCAACAACTAAACTTAAAAAACAAAAACAAACTAAGTTAACAACTAGAACAGGAACAGAATCACAGAAATGGAGGTCATGTGGAGAGTTAACAGCAGGGAGTGGGAAGGGGGAGAATGGGGGAAAAGGTACAGAGAATAAGAAGCATAAATGGTAAGTACAAAATAGATGGGGGGGTGGGGTTAAGAATAGTATAGGAAATGGAGAAGCTAAGAACTTATATGTATGGCCAATGGACATGAACTAAGGTGGGGGAATGATGGTGGGGGAGGTACAGGGCAGAGGGGAGTAAAAGGGAGAAAAAATAGAGCAACTGTAATAACATAATCAATAAAATATATACAAATTAGTAAGAAAAAAAACGTTCCTAAGTAAAAGTAAATCATGGTGGGTAGACACTCCGTCCTGTACCTTCCTTGACAAAGGTCAATCTTTACATTAAATGAGCCTTGCCTGTTGTCTTTTTGCATCAAAGTTAACATTCCTTTGAAATATCCAATAATCTATTCCAGACTCTTCAGGTCACAACTATAAAACCAGAGCTGGAGACCAGAGAAACTTTCACTTTTATCTTGTCCCCCAATACCATCTCTATGTGCTATAAATGTTAAGTATCCTATAACCTCAATATAAAATTAGTATGTGTCTCTCCGTTTTATTTTTATCTAATCTTGGAGATTTCTTCCTCTTTGCTTTCTTCCATCCCCTTAATCTATCACCAATGGATTTCATGTAACTTTCCTTGTATCTCCTCCTTCAATTCTAATGTGTAAAATAAGCTGCGAAACTGCCATTCTCCAGAGAATGTTCTCGATTTGTTGAGATTTTGTTTCCCAGCAACGGTCGTCAATTTGGCTCAAACAAAAATGTAAAAACTCTCTACGGGTTTGGACATTTCTTATGTCAATATCTGCACCGCATGTCACTGGACTATCTCACGGAAAGATATACTTTTCCTCATATTGTTTTCCCATTTGAAGACACAAAGAGATATCTCCTCTGTACCTCCTATTAAGCAAAATATCAATACTTACACCACAATATCAATACTTGCAACCCTGTCTTTATTTCCTCTCTTCCTCCCAGCAAAATGAACCCTTGTTGCAAAAGCTAAAAGACAATTTTTGCTTTCTATTTCCGTTTAAGTATTGAAAAGAAATTAAAAATATAATTTTATTACACTAATTGCCAGCTAATTTAAGTTAAATTGGCCCATGTGAAAATGGCAGTACCATTTACATGTGCACCCTGGCCATTAATGTGCGCACTGGCCATTAAGCACGCCTTGCAGACACTGATTATATGTAGTCCCTCTTAATTAGCCTAGGCTACTACACTTTGATTTTTTTTTCATAGAATTAGAACTTAGCCATAACTTTTCATTTTAAGAGTTTTATTTTTTTCGGCTTGTAAATTTTCTTAAATCTATAAGCCAAATGTGTAAGATCTGTATAAGAGAAATTCTATAAGAATTTCTTTCCCCTGTCCTTATCCTACATTCTTTTTAGTTCCTTAGCAGGAAATTTTTAAATAGTTGATACTCTTGTCTATGTTATTTGTAATAGGGTAAAACATTTATTTACCCTTTTCTTCCAAACTTACTCTGAACTTTCACCAGTTCCATATAGACTGAATGAGTTGCAGATTTGCTACTTCATTCTACTCCCACTGTACCTAGACTAGTTAGGCCCTCTTTATCTATCAGTTAGAATAATGTCATAGTCCTCTTACATAAGCTTGGCTTCCCCCGCTAACATTCTGTATAGCAAATGCATTCAGGGCAAGATAGTCAACAACTCTTGTAAGTAAATGACTGTCCTTAAGTTACTAAAAGACTGCTGTCTTACTACTGTGTTCAGAGCCTCCACAGTGGCTGCACAGGTACTCCAGCATCCCCTTATCCACACTCCCCCCGCTAGTATTTTGCATGATATTTTTTTATTTATTGTGAAACTTTCTTGACTGTTTGCCAGTGGATACTCTCTAGTGTATACATATGTACTTAAGTGACATTGACCCTTAAACAGTGTGGTAGGAGGAGTTAAATTCAAAATCCTGGAGACAGCATGTAAGTCATACCACCTATATTTGTGACAGAGCGAAGAAGGAGGCTGGACAGTTTTATCTTCTTTCTGCCTCACATGAACCCAAAGAAAATGCCAGTAGCTGTGGGTCACAGGGGTGTTGGAAAGAAATATTTCAATAATGAATAGTAAAAAATGAAAGTCTTGAAATAACACATACACAAAGATGAAAATGGTAAAGAAGAAAATTAAAAAGTACTATTTGTTAACAGGCAAAGAAACCTCATGAAAACATTATTACCATGGAACAAAATGAAAATTAATGTCATATATGTCAGCATGAATTATTAAAAAATACAGCTAACAATAATGCAATATATAAAAATATTGACAAACTCAAAATAGGAAAACAAAATAATGGAATAAAACAAACATTTAAAGATATTGACACTTTAGGACTGAGCTAAATTTTACCTCCCGAAGTATTCCATTTTATCTTTTCCTTGCACTCAGTGTTTTAAAGACATTTTTTATCATTCTATGCATATTTTCTTACCCAAGTGCATATGTGTTTAATTACCTGTATATGTCTTTTATTAGACAGCAAAATTCTTCAGGGAAGGTACTGTTTTGTTTTGTTTTTTCTGTTTCTTTATGTTATTGCTATTGTTCTCACTTTTGGATTCTTAATGCCCAGGCACATGTAAGAATTGGGACAAACATCTGCTAAATAAATAATAGGTTATATATATATATATGAATAAACTAAGCAAAAATCTCAACAGTGATTAGTAGTTTAATATTGTAGACTAACCGTATGTCTCTGAAAAAAAATGTATTAAAAAGAAAATAAAATGTGTAGTGTTATAGAGTGGAAGATTTGCTATTTTTCTTTGCTCCTGAAGTTGAGTTATCTCTGTAGACATAAGGATTACCTAGCTATTTTGATAGGTCGAAAACAACACTGCCCGTGTTTATGCAAAAATCCTTAAAATATGTCACTATAATAAACAGCATATTACATTTTGTTTATTAAAGTTGAAGGAACTTGTAAATCTTCTAGGCAACATAAGCAACTTGGTAAACAATTAGAGTACACTCATTTAGATTTGTATTTCAACTTCACCGAGAAGTAAACCAGCCACACACACTAGGTAGTTTTGTGTCGAAAAGAAAAAAATGAATCAGCTAGCATATCCATAATTTGTGCACTATTATTAAAGACTCAATGTCATAAAAAAGTTAGTTTTAGGTTGCCTGATTGTTTCAGTAACTCACAAACAGTTAGAGAAAAGATTTACCTGTAAGTAGAACTTAACAAAAAAAATGAATGAGCACAATAGAACCAGAGACATGGAAATAAAGAACAAACTGACCGTGACCAGAGCGGGGGTAGTTAATCAGGAAAACAAGGGAAGGGATGAGCAAAGGAATAGGAATAGAGGGCTCATGGGCACTGACAATGGGGGGATTGACTATGGGAGTGGGGGGATGGGGTTGGGGTGAGCAATGGGGGAAAAGGCGGGGCAGCTGTAACTGAACAACAATAAATAAAATATATATTTTTTTAATTTACAAAACTAACCTCTCTCAAATCCCGTCCTCTAGATATAAAAGAAGTCTGAACTCTGTGCTTTTTTAAAGATGGATTACAGTTACCATTAGAGCTCCCATCTTCTCAGTTGGAGACTTATTGATTAAAAAAACACCTTTCCTTTCAATGTGTCAGGCACATGGACTATAGTCAGGTAACATTATAATACAGAGTAGAAAATAAGGAAGAAGAAAAAGGAAAAAAAAACTACAATCCCTATTCAATGATTTGTTGATTACTTTCATACACCATAGGTAAAACCCAAGAGGAAAAATGTCCATGCCCACCACCCGAGATCTAGATCTATTATTCTGCCTGGTAGAAATGAAACATTGTTTCCCTCTGCCTTTTTTGTATCGTTATTATTTTCAGAGAGTTCAGTGATATTGAAACTGTGATATTTGTGAATTGACATTTGAATGTAATGTAAAATGTTTTAACTGCTGAAGTCACACATGTTCCAGCTATGTTCTGAAGGAGAGCATTTCATAAGAATGAGGTTTTTAGGCACAGTCTACTCAAGTGAACACTGGAGATTTTGCCATAAGTCAGTTCTTAGCACCCTGTTGTATTTTTTTCTCAGAAGGTTTTCGGTATTTTGTGATGTTATATTAGTTTCTCTCTTACTTCAGATTACCAGCTGTAATATAAATAGAGCAATGTAATAATAACCCATATGGCAACCAATTAGACATGTCAAATTATGTATAACCTTATTTAAGTACTGATGTCAACACTCATACATACCTATGATTGCACATGCGTGCATGTACAGGCACATACACACAAATACACACACTTACACTCTCAAAACACATTTTTCCATGTGTGCTAAATGACATGTCCTATATCTACTGCCAAGCCTGCTGAATGAGAATCAAAATGCACTTGGTCATTCTGGAGCCACAGTATGATTTTTAACTAGTAAGTAATCACTGCCCTGCTTCTTGATTTCTATTTGCTGAAATACAGCAATTGTCTGAAATATAGAACAGATTTTATTCATTTATATTTTTAGTAATAACTAAATTATATAGTTTAGGAAGTCAGCTTTATGTTTAAGCTGATAAGGCAGGCTTTTTTTTTTCATATCAGGACATAACTGTTCTGAATATGGCCTTGCTTCTTCCCTAACAGATGATATCTACAGAAACAACAACAGCAACATTCTCTGCTCTGGCAACTCATCACACCCATAAGTTCTTCCACTCAATCATTGAGTTCTTCTCCCTCTTCTTATATTGGAATAGCTTCTCCTTATTTCTATCAAAGGATAACTATTAACACGAGAAAAAAATTACTATATAACCCACTCTGAAGACCATCCATCCCAGGCACTCCAGGCTCTTGGCCAGGTGGGCACAGTGTTTTTAGTAGCCCAGGGCAGTCTTCCAGAGAAAGTCTCAGAAGCAAGCTGAGGCAAAGGCCCAGAGAAGCTGTGGAGAGACGCAGAGGTACAAATAGAAAAATCTAAGGGAATCCTTGAAGAACACTGCCAGGGTTTCTCACAGGTGGATACAAATTAAGCTTTTCTAAACAGAATTAAGTCATGGCTAATGAAAAAGCTAGACCACAATGAAAGATATAGATAGATATAGATATAGATAGATATTTCTCTCTATATATATCTAGATATCTAGATAGAGATATCTATATAGGAGAGAGAGAGACAGAGAGACAGAGACAGAGTGGGAGGTATAATTTGCATAGCAACAAATTTACCCATTTTAAATGTACAATTCAATCAACTTTTTGGAAGTTTACTGAGGTGTGCAACGTTCACCATAACCCCATTTTAGAACACTTTATCCTTCCAGTAAAATCCTGCATGCCAATTTACAGTTAATACTCATTTCCACTCTCAGCTCTAGACAACCTCTAATCTTTCTTTCTCTATAGATTTGCCTTTTCAGGGCTTTTCATATAAATAGAATTATAAAATATTTGGTCTTTGGCCTTTTTTAAATATTAACATAATATGTTCGACTAATTTTATTTAACATCAGTTTTATGCCAGGAACTATAGATTAGGCTACTGGTAACCAGTAAAGACATATGAATTTATGGTCTAGTGAGGAAAGTGGATGGCGATCATAAAGAAATGTAAAATTTCAAATAGGTTTCATGATGCTCTGGAAACATGAGTGAAAGTTGAGGGAAGGCTTCCCTGAGGAGGTAGCATTTGACTGAGAACGAAGAATAGAAGTTAATTAGACAAAGAGCATAGCAGTTCGGATGGAAGGGATAGGACATACCTACTTGCAAGAGGTAACGTGTTTAACATAAGTGCTTAACAAAATGTTGTTTTGTTGGAGTTTTGAGAAGAAAGGAAGAATGCTGGGGGCTGAGGTTGGAGAGGTAGGTAGGAGCCAGATTATGCTGAGATGCATGAAACTAGGTTAAAGATTTTGGTCTGTTTTAAGACCAACAGAAAGGCATTGCAGTTTTTTAAGTTGGGCTGTGGGAGGAAGGTGGGTGAAATGACAGGTCTTTTTTAGAAAGACCCACTCTAGATGCTGGGAACATTTTTTAAATGTTCTTATAATACGTTCTCTAAGCAGGAGAAGAATCACATCTTATTTCATCTATGCTTCAGACATCTACTTCATGACAAACAAAACTTATTTTAAATGATAGTGCATTTAAAAATTAAATGATAAAGCAACTCATTCATGGATATTTCTGTACAATTTATAGTTGACTATATTTTTCCCATCATCCCGATTCTGTAGATGCACACATCATGTACATACAGGCATTGTTCAACTACCATCAGTTCTGATTAAGTGGTGAGTCTTGATATTTCTCATTTAGTAAATGTTAAATGCATCTTTAGTCCACTATGTTGTATAAACTATGTGAAGAACTATCTAATCTCTCTCTTCATATATTATTAATTTTGTTTTTACCACTAAAAATGGGAACTCAAAAAAGCTTGACTCCTCTGAGTAATATAAAATGTATTTATATGAAAAAATAATAAAAAGAGCTAAGTCAATTTTCTAGATCATTCGAGCAAAAAGCTCACTTTGTTGGCCTGAATGATTGTGGCATATTGTTTACATAGATTCAACTTACCACAGATACTGGCTTACCAACACTTGCCTATATTCCTGACTAGATCGGTACTGGATAATTTACTTAAGATGTGCAAGGTGAAAAAATGTGATACCAAAAATGGAAAATGCATGTTCACTAAATAAGAAAGATATGTCTGTTGAATGACAAAAGGGGTCATTAAGCTGGGGCCAGGTCCCCAGTTAGGGGTGTGACAGAGGCAACCAATCGCTGTTTCTCTCCCTCTCTTTCTCCCTCCCTTCCCCTCTCTCTACCAATAAGTAAATGTTTTTTAAATGTGCATTTGGCTCTATTAAGGAAGGAAACAAAATAAGGCTAATTAAGTGGATTGCTGAAACAAATAGCATGAAATGTTGTTATGGGGGCTTTTTGTTACATTACATACAGGTTTACATAATTTCCACTTTTTCTTTTAGGTGATTATGTGATTCTACAATAGAGCAAAGCACTTTCTGGAAAGTTAATGAACAACCAAGGTAATCAGTATATTATGTGAATATATTGTACACTTCACTCTAGAAAGTAATTATCAGTCTGGGGATGAATGGGGCTATGAGAGAAGAAGAGGGAGCAAGGGAGGCTTGTATAAAGGCATATGAGGATTTCCCTAGATATTTCTCAAAGTACACATGCCACCTTTCACCAGTGTTAGGAGGAGCATTTCACTAGGCTTAATCCCTGCTCCCCCCACTCACATGAAAATGCACCCCGAATTTTACTGTTATTATTACCAGCAGAGTGTATTATATGCGTTCTGGATTTTGAAAGCATGAGGAGGGATGAGAATCAATAATGTATATAGAAATAAGGGCAGGGAGTAGGGGGCAGGGCGAGATTACCAGAACATGGAGAATTCTGCCTCCATGTATATGAAGGGAAGCAAGTTACCTGCACATGTTGCCTTTATTATTCCTACTTAAAGGGTGAAGACTTGGAACTTAATGAATTATAATGGCCATTCCACTGCCACTGTGTTCTATTACTATGCCCTTTAAGATTGATCCAAGACTTAGAAATCGGCAATTTTAGTACAATTCAATGGGCTTCAGTTAGAAATAGATAGCTCTATTTAAACTACACTTTTGTTTTATATTTAAACATTTTTGGAGGCAATTTCATTCTCTCCCTTACTTGCTTCTACCTCATCCATTTCTCCCTTTAAATCTCTAATTAGAAAATATTTTCCTTTACATAACATAGTTTACACTTCATTCTTCATTGTCATGTCAGTCATATTCTAGTGCCATTGCCATATGTTTGTCATATCTTTAACTATACGCTTTTGAAGGTTTTAGTCTATTTACTTTGCTGCCTAGAATTACTACTTATTATTTCCCTCCTGAAGTTAACTTCATTTTTGTTCGTTTACATTCAGTGATCTTTTTTTTTTTCTTTTCCTCCTAAGCAGCATCCATTTTTAAGCAGTACCATTCTAAAGGCATTTGATATATATTATAAGCAGAAATTCAGCTTTGGAAAAAATAATAGAGTAATTCCAACTAACCCAATCAGTGTTAGGAGGAGTACTTTTATGGCATATGCAGTGGTCAGCACATTAAGAGAAGTACTTTATTCTGGCAGTGTCAAAACATTCATAACCTTGGCGATAGTTTATTTATTCAATTCAAATTAACACTCTATTCACTAATCCAAAGTAATGAGTAATAACTTTAAAATCATGACTAAGTAAAATTCCTTCCTTGTAACCTACTGTCATAAAGTGGAAATGCAGCAGAGCTCCTGGATTAAGATTTCAAATGGATGTATCAGTGTGGCTTACTGTGGGATAAAGTACAATGGGCAAGCACTGCACCATGGAAACGGACTGAGTCCTGACAGCAGTGACTGCTTTAAAAGAAGAAACAATTTACCGGAAGGTGAGCACATGCCGAGCAAAAGAGCCTGCCTACAGACAGTTCATGAGGTTCAAAAAAGTAGCTGCAATTGAGCACAGAAAAAAGATTTAAACTGATTTTTGTCGTTTCATATTCAAAGCACATCTGCCCTTCAAACTTTCCCTGAAACATAATGTTTCAGACCCTGCTGATTCCAATCAAGTTTCCTTTGGTGGTTCTCTCTGTGCCCAGAGCTGTGGGAGGAGCCAAGGTCCCGCCCTTGTAATAGGAGCTCATCCTTGGGACACTGTGGAAGTAATGAGATAATAAAATAATAAGGAACATGTATAAAGGACCAATGGACAAGGACAAGGGGGGTGGGAAGGATCGAATGTGGGGAAGGGGGGTTGGGCAGGCAGAGGAGAGCTAGTGGGGGAAATGGGGACAACTGTAACTGAACAATAAAATAAAATTTAAAAAGAGTTAGATTGTATTTAAGGAAATATTGGTTGTGTACAGAGTAATGGGCCTGTAATTTTTTAAACTCACGCTGTGGCTTGGTTGCAGAGAGTAACTACGAGATCTTCATTTTGTGAATAACTAATGTAGTCTTTTCTAGGTGTCCATAAATAAAATTGGAATATAGACATGCCCCCCAAAAAAAAATCTCTCAGAGATTGTATTGTACTTGCCATCCCAAAAGAGGGTTCCATACTGAAACATTTCTAACAAATAACCCCGCAGGCTCTGCTTGATGTTTTCTGTCAAAGAGAGATAATTATTGGAAATCTCTAATATTAATCAGAGTTTTTTTCCTTTTTTTTCCCCAAATATGTCTGCCAAGTCAACCTGTTGGTTGTGTTTCTATTGTCTAGGACAAACCACACTCTTTTTATGACTATATGTAAACAGTTAAAGAATATAGACTCTCTTCACTTTTTTGAGTTATATGTTAATTTTATTCCTACTTTTTCTCATAAAGACTCATATTTGGATCCTTTAACAGGATAATCAATTTATATGCTGTGGTATGAGAATCTGATTCCCAGATAAATACTGAGACAATAATCAAAAGAGAAAGAACAAAATCCTCACTGATCTCTCTTCATTTCACCTACTGGAAGTCTGTTATGTGGTTATGTTAGTGCATGCTCTATCTTTTAAACATACCTGTGCTCATTGCAAAAACAGACTATTGATTAGGCTGCTTTTATTGACACTCAAATGTTGCTTAAGTTTCCTTCACGTTTTTACCACACCGAGAACTATAAAGTAAATAAATACATCCATAAAGCCCAATACAATTAATTTGGGAAACTTGCCTTCAAACTTATCCTCATTTAAAATGTCTCTTAAGGTAATAATTACATAGATTAATGGATATACAGAGTGGACAAAGGCAAGTTTAAGTTGTGAGTATGGGAAACACAGTTATCCTTGTATTATTATGTATTACTTACTGTATTATTTTCCATATAAATGACCATAAACCTGCTTTCCACCCACCCCATATATGATAGTTTTGAGATATCATGTGCACTCCTCCACTATTTTCATTTATAAAAGAAATATTGATTTTAGTAGATTCAAACACTCTAAAGAGTTAAATTGATGTATTTTATTGCTATCTAAATTTCTATCATAATAAATGGATGCATTTTATTCCTATCAAAATACTTTATTCTTGCCCTGGCTGGTGCAGCTCAGTGGATTGAGCATGGGCTGGGAACCAGAGGGTCCCGGTTCGATTCCCCGTCAGGGCACATGCCTAGTTTGTGGGCCGGGTCCCCAGTGAGGGCCATGTGAGAGGCAACCATACATTGCTGTTTCTCTCTGTCTCTGTTTCCCTCCCTTCCCCTCTCTCTAAAATAAATAAATAAAAATCTTTAAAAAAATACTTTATTCTTTTCACAATTGCAAACCTTATCTTAAGAAAAAAGTGTAACATCCAAGCCGACTCAGGTGTATATACAAGCACTACCACTTTCTAATTACTAACCTTGGAAATTTTATTTAAGCTTTCTTGCCTTAGCTTTCTCGTGTGTAAAATGGTTATAATAACGACACTGTGTATAAATACCTCACTGTGTTTGGGGGAGGTTTCAACATAAAACACTTAGCTTAGAGTACAACGTCAACCAAAAAGGTGGTTGTCATCACCAACAAGGATTCCCAAATTGGGATGTGGTGAAGAAGGGCACTATTTGTGGGAATTCTTTTCACACGCGTGAAAACATGCAGTCCCATGATCCACGCATGTGAGCAAAGCTCCATGTGAGGAAAAATTATTCCCGTGTGGGCAAGCGTGATTCATGTCAGTGGAAAAAGAATTCTCTAATAGGAATATGGCTAAACATGCTTCTTAAAAATTAACTGCCTTGCTGGGTCTCTCCCTCCTGGTGTCACGAGACTTAAGTTAATGGATCCATGAAATTCTTCTCTGCCTCAATGTTTTATAGTCCTAAAAGTTAACAGCCCTAGCTAGCTTACCCTCAATTTACTTGTCTCCTGTTTAATGTACTGCCCGGTCCTGTCTGCCACCAGACCTGAATTTACATCCTAATGCTCTGTACCCCAAATGTTTACCTTACTAAGTAAACCTACTGCTATCTATCCCCTTCCCATATATCTTCATGACCTAGCTGAAAACCCCTTATTCTGCATAAGTTCATGAATAATCAATCCAATGTAAATGTGTCCTAAAACTTCTAATAGAAAGCCCGGCTGAGCTATGCCTGGGGCCTTTCCAGAGATGGAGGGAAAGACCCGTGGCAACCGGAACTTCTACTCCAAGTGTGTCTCTGGGCGAGATTGATTCACGTGTTCAGTTATGGTCCCCCACGGATTTTGCGGGACAAAATCCGCTACAACTATTAAGTGCAAACAGGTCAATTTTGACACAGCATGGCTGTGAAAACACCGCTGCTGTTAGGAGGCCCTGTGGACAGGCCACCTTCTGCCTAGGCAGCTCTTGCTCTGCCCTTTGCTGGTCTGCTCTGCTGCTCTGGGGACACATCAGTGTTTCAGCTCAGCTGGGGAAATACAGTCTCCAGTCTTTGGTGGAAAGGGAAAGTCGCCCCACAGAGCCAGAATGGAGCTGATTCATAAAGACATTAAGTCCTTGCCTCTGGTCCCTGATTGGTCAGTCCTCATTCAAAGGAGAACTCCAAACCTTCACTGTTGGGTGGGCCCAATAGGCACTGTCTTGATTGGGGAGAATGGGGCTGCTCTGATTGGTCCGTGAAGAAGCCGATGGGGGATATAGCTGTGCAACTCCGATTGGATGGGGAAAGGCTCAGTCCTAGCAGTGGGAATATGATTCCTGGAATTCATAATAACCACAGGTAGCTCAGATGGTAGTAATACAGTGCAGACAAGCAATTCTGTGCAGGAGGCAGGCAGTTCTGGGTAGGCTTCTTTTGAAAGTGTAGTTTGCATGACAGGCTCCTATTCAGAAATGGCTGCTAGCCTCTGTTTTAAATTTGAGCCCAGTTAATCACCAGGAGCACTTTCTAGTAGGTACATTGCTTTTCAGGATGCACAGTGTTAAACAGTAAGCTTAGTTTTGTATGTTCTAAATATGTCGAGAATCGATAATGTGAAGATGATGATGATGAATCTAAAGGTAATAATTATGATAATCATAGTATGTCCAACTAATATTAGGTCAAGAATGGAACTAAACAAAAACAAATCTGGAATCATGTTCTTCAGAACGTTGTGGCAGAGAAAGAAGGAGAAACAGAGAGGGAGAGAGAGAGAGGGTCAAAATGATTACATGAATCTTATTTCTTTTTCATTCTAGGAAGAGTGCAAGATTACTGACAGGTGACAAATGTGTGGGGTCAGGGAAAGCGTGACAGGGACACCTTAAACACAGTGAAGTAACTACATGCATTCACCTACAATGACATCAGAGGAAATAAAATGGAACAAAATAACATCTTTACCCAAAACAAACAACAAACATGAAACAAAAATAAACAAAAGCAGTGCATAGCAATGGATAAGAGATCAAGCATTTATTGTAGAAAGCAAGTGGAGGAATAGTGACAAACCTTTGCAAATGAAAAGAAATCATTTTAGCTGCATATAGAACTAGGTGGGCAATAGCTTACTCAGTAGAGTCTTGGTTACCAAACTTTACAGAACGTAGTGCTGAAATGATAGCAGAGATATTGTTTAAAACTTAATACATAAGCATGTTGGGTCTAAGTTTCCTTCACCAATCTATTGACATGGATTGCTGTGGAGAAGGGATTTTTAATTTCCTGTGAAGAGAAGCCTTACTAGACCCAAAATGGAGGTGTGAGAGTGATAGATGGCTGGGACTAAAAGGATAAAATTAATTACCTGTGCATAATGAAGATACTGAATCTTAAAAAAAAATACAAAACTTAGTAAAAGGTACACAGAAAACAAGCAAATAACTAAGCGATTTTACATTGCTCTTATTCATGCTGCTACTTGGATTATAGTTTTTAAAAAAATCATTTGAGATATCTTTTTCTTCCTAACTAAAATCATGTCAAGAAAAAAACACAAGTTGTTTTAAGAACTAAAGCTAAACCATGTCTGAGTTAACATGATATTTTACAAGAATCACAGTGAACAACTTTGTCCCTTGGGACCTAATTTGTTTTGCAAAGTGAAAGCGAATGTGCAAAAGGCAAAACTCAGTTTCTCCCTATGGCTCCTTAGCTATAATTAAGCTGTCAGTAACTTCAGTGATGTTCCTTTTAAATCGCACAAACTGTTTGAGTTCAACTACCTTAAACTAAAGTGTTAATTTTTTTACACTTAACAAAAGTTTTTTTTTTTTAAAGTTCTTTCACTGTTTTCTCTACTTGTCAGAAAACTATTCTAGGTATACAGATTTCCATAATTTAGTCATTTCCATCACTGAATTCCATAAAGCAAATATATACACATATATACTGAAGAAGCCAGACTGACCACACAGCTTGTGGGGCCCAGTGAAAAATGAAAATATGAATCTCTTTCTTTAAAAAGGCAAATAGTGCCTTGGCTTGTGTAGCTCAGTGGATTGAGCGCGGGCTGGGAACCAAGCGGTCCCGGTTCAATTCCCAGTCAGGGCACATGCCTAGGTTGTGGGCCAGGTCCCCGTGAGGGTCATGTGAGAGGCAACTATACATTGCTGTTTCTCTCCCTCTCTTTCTCCCTCCCTTCCCCTCTCTCTAAAAATAAATAAAAATAAATCTTTAAAAAAATAAATAAAAATAAAAAGGCAAATAGCAAGTCTTTAATCAAGCAGAGTTCCCTCTGAGCACAGGACTCTGTGAAACCATGGAGGTCCCATGCCCAGGAAGCCCTCCATGCTTGATGCAACATTTCCACTTCTTTATGAACTCCTTAACTGCTTTCTACAGTATCTCAACTGGAAAATATTCTAAGTTTTCCTCTTAAGGATTAATTTCTTCTGGTTGTAAAATTACCTGATAAGGACACTGGGGGATGTGGGAAGTTCATTTTTAAAGAATGTTCCAAAGCCTGAAATTACTAATCTCTCCTACTCAAGGGGAATTCTTAAATTACTTCCAGTAGTTTGTAGGTATGAGCTCACCACAACTCCAAAAAAGTGACCATGGACTATCTCATTTACTAAATAAAATTAGCATGCTAAAAATGTGCTAAATATATAAATAAAAAATAAACTTCTAGGCCCATGGAAAAATCAAGGGTAAAAGAGAAAGAAAAAGAGAATTTCCTGAGTAGTCTATTCTTTCTATTGTGGATTATTTTGTTTTCTCCAGGTTTCAGTTAATGAGTTGAATTAATGTTGATGCTACAATTATTTTAGTTTTAATGTATTTTTAAATATATTTTACTGATTATACTATTATAGTTGTCCCATTTTCCCCCCTTTCTTCCCCTCTACCCCAACTCCCCCATTCCCCGCCCTTTAGTTTTTGTCCATAGGTCATACACATAAGTTCTTTGTCTTCTAGATTTCCTATACTATTCTTAACTTCCCCCTGTCTGTTTTCTACCTACTGCTTATGCTACTTATGCTCTGCACCTTTTCCCCCTCTCTCCCCCTACCACTCCCCTGTTGATATCCCTCCATGCCTTATATAAATCCCTTTAACATTTCATATAATAAAGGCTGGATGATGATAAACTCCTTGAACTTGACCTTATCTGAGAAGCACTTTATCTGCCCTTCCATTCTAAATGATAGCTTTGCTGGATATAGTATTCTTGGATGTAGGTCCTTGACTTTCGGACTTGGAATACTTCTCTCCAGCCCCTTCTTGCCTGTAAGGTCTCTTTTGAGAAATCAGCTGACAGTCTTATGGGAATTCCTTTGTAGGTAACTTTCCCCTTTTCTCTTGCTGCTTCTAAATAAGGAGATTCTCTCCTTATTTTTAATCTTGGGTAATATAATTATGGTGTGCCTTTTTGTGTTCCTCTTTGGGTCCAACTTCTTTGGGACTCTCTGAGCCTCTTGGACTTCCTGGAAGTTATTTCCTTTGCCAGATCAGGGAAGTTCTCCCTCATTATTTGTTCAAATAAGTTTTCAATCCCTTGGTCTTCCTCTTCTTCTTCTGGCACCCCTATGACTCGGGTGTTGGAACATTTTAAAGATGTCTTGGAGGTTCCTAAGCCTCTCCTCATTTTTTTGAATGCTTGTTTCTTCATTCCTTTCTGGTTGAATATTTTTTTCTTCCTTCTGGTCCACTCCATTGATTTGAGTCCCAGTTTCCTTCCCTGCACATTTCCCCTCATTTCCTGTAGCGTATCCTTGTTTTGTTCATCTAATTTGCGAACAAATTCAACCAAGTCTGTGAGCATCCTGATTACCAGTGTTTTGAACTGTGAATCTGATAGGTTAGCTATCTCTTCATCACTTAGTTGTATTTTTTCTGGAGCTTTGATGTGTTCTTTCATTTGGGCCATTTTTTTTTCTTGGTGCACCTGTTACTTTAAGGGGTGGAGCCGTAGGTGTTCACCAGGGCGGGGTAACCCATGTGTTGTGATGTGACGCTGTCTGTGGGGGCGGGGCCTGAGAGAACAATGGTACTGCTCTGCTCTCCGCACTTCCCCAGCTACCCACAAGCAAGTTGGGCCCTTCTGTGCTGGCTCCAGGGTGGGTGGGTGGGCTTGGGTAGTTCCAAGTCCCTGTGGGTCTCCCCAAGGAACTCTCCTGTGAGGCCGGGAGTTCCTCCCACTGTCACCTCAACCCCCACAGGTGTTTTCAATTGTTGGTTTGCGGCTTTATTTCCCTGCGTTGGTGGGCCGCTCGGTCTGTTCCACCGCCCAGATTTTCCTCCCGGTTTATCTGCTTGAGAATGACGGACTGCCCAGTCCACCAGTCTCAGCCCTGGTTTCGCCGAGTGCGCCTGCCACGGGCCTCTCCAGGCAGCTGGAGCGTTGCCGGTACCACTCCACCAACCAAGTCTTGCTGCCCGCTCTCTACCCGGCTCCGGCCCACTTACCAGTCTGGATGAACGTGTCTTCTTTAACTCCTTGGTTGTCAGACTTCCACTCAGTCCAGTTTTCTGCCAATTCTGGCTGTTTTTGTTTTTTAAATTGCTGTTTTTCCTCTTTTGGTTGTGCAAGGAGGCACAGTGTGTCTACCTACGCCTCCATCTTGGCCGAAGTCCCTTAATGTTTTTTTTAAAGTAACTATAGGCCAACTGAATATTCAAAGCTTATATGAATATTCAAAGCATATATTAAAGTGTTTTATATGAGAAGGCTTTATTATTTTAAAATTAAAATTTCATCGATCATTAGATTAAACTATTATTGTAAAATCATGTATTTAGAAATCTTAGAGTTTTGGTAATTCCAAAAATCATTTGATAATAAATATGCTTATTGTTAGAGTTACTTACCGTTTCATATGTTTGTTGATAATCAATTTAAATTTGGGTAATTCTATTAAGTCTAAATATTTCAGCATTTTACTTAGTATTTTAAAATACAATGGTGATTTATGGCCTTAAGATATACCTGATTTAAGCTAAAATGTATTTATGGAGAGAGAAAAAATAGTTGCATCAACACGAGATATTTTGATAAGACTAACAACAATAAAATACACAATAAGTAGCATAATAAAATAATATTACAATTTATTTCTTCTCACAAATTAAGTAAAGCGGTAAGACTTTTAGATTCCAGAAAACAGTTTTGTACCACAAAGCTTTTAGAGAAGAGGTTTTTTTCAGCTCACTGTTCTAACTCCAGCGCATTGTCTTCACCTTTGTACTTCAAGATGACAGCTGCTACATTCCAGGAAGCAGGAGCAAGGCAGTGATGAAGAAAAAAATACATTTGGCAACATTTTTTAAAAGAAGTTTTTTGAGAGCTGCTTCAGAATCTCTCCATTTTCATTTAATGGGTCAGAAGTTGTTCACAAGGCCATATCAATTTTGGTGGAGATTGTGTCACTTGGAAATGGTGTCTTTATTCTAGGTAGCCAGACACTTGCCAAAGCATTTATTATTACGACAAAAAGGTTTAATGGATATTGGGAACAACTTCTATTTTTTAGGTACAGGAATATCTTGGAGGTATTCTAATGCAGTGCTGTGTCAAAATTCAGAGTAGAATTTGGCAAAGGCTTACACAAAAGGATGTTAAAGAAATCCAAAGGTTGAAAGGATAGTTATTAAAAAAGAAATAATGTGCTTTTAACAGGATGGACTTCAAGTTTATTTGGATAATATTAACCCAGACCTGGAACAGACTTGGTGCAGACTAATATAACCCATCGAGGAGGACCAATCTTTCAAAAAATACTTAACCAGTTATCCGTTCAATAACACATTTGGTATTGGTGGGATTAAGTTTCAACAACAGGACCCCAGGCAGTAGACTGAGTTTAGGACAGGACACCAGAGACCGTGGAGTGGGCTGAGCCAAGCAGAGAAACTAGGACTAAAGCAGAGTTACCAGCCTGGTCTGATACTATTGGGAACATGGAAAATTGTGCCTCCTTGGAACTGAAAGGCATCATCCAACACCTGAATATATACATTCATCCTGAAGTCGCTATTACTTTATTACTAATATTTAGGGTTGAAGGAATAATAACCACAAATAAATGCATGCATTTTGAGCTAGAAGATTAATAAGAAAAAAGCTGATGAAAGGTCAGTTTCTATTTACGTCCACAGCCATGGGCATATAGAAATTAATACAAAAGTTGCAATCTGTTGCTGCTTGCATTGTTTGGGAAGTAGCTGATTTATGAAAATGGACCTCCCTGCATTACCTCATAGTGTGCTACTTCGTTACTGTGACCCAGCAGCCAGTTATTAAACTAAATGTTCAGAGAAAGATTAATATGGAAATGTAGTCAGGAATGTTTAGCCCTCACCTTACGTGACCTTCCTGTGATGTCTTGTTGCAAAAGCTTTGTGAAACTATGAAACTTCTCCATCCTGCAACCTTTCTGCTCCTGGTTCCTCCAATGCTGTCAACTTTTTTCTGTATTATTTATATAAACATCATATTTTTTACACATGAAACTCAATATTTTGTTGAAATCTGTATTTTTTCCTGCTCCCCAAGGATATCGGTCCAGAAATCTGGGGCTCATCCTTAGCTCATTCTTCTCCCTCGCTTCTCACACTGAATTAGACTCCAAATCATGCTGAATGTACCACTTTACTGCTGCTTGGTTAGTTGTGTTTCTTTCTCTTCTCATTACCTCAACATGGTTTTCTATTAGTTCTTTGCTTGTATTAATATAAAAGTCATAGAGCTGATATCTTCACTTTTTCAACAACCGTCTTCCCCCCATATTTCATTGATCCTTTTAATGGTGCCAGGAGAGATCTTTCTAAACAATAAACTTGATTTTGTTCCTTCCTTCAGGTCTTTCACTACTTGTCATTTCCTCTAGGATTAATTCCCAAAGACTTTGCCTAAACTACCAAGAGTATCAATAGTTAGATATTCTTACAATATCAGCAAGTCATCATCATCAAAAACTAGGTTTAATCATAAAGAATTAGAGTGGCTGAAGTTAAGGGAATCAAAGGCAGCTCTAAAAGTGTAGAGAAGGGAACAGTTACTTGGGACTTCAGACATGAGATTATGCAAATACTAGTCACTAATCAGGTGACAGAGAGAGATTGGTCAAAATGTGGTAAGAATTATGGATCAGTAACTATGACTCAAAACATTCATTGGAGTTCTTTCTTGCCTTAGTAAGCCCTCTGGGACTTGTTCAGTGGTGGAGTCCGCAGATTCAGTGTGCCTGGAACAAGTGGTGAGGATAGCGTGGGGTTAGGTTATCGGGGAGGCAATGCACGCGTAGTAGCTCTGACATGTTATTATAAAACAGTTCTTTCATGTCTTGGTAAAAACTTATGTAAGTAAAACTTTATTGCAAGTTTATATATGTGAATTTTTAGCATGAGAAAATAAAAAAAAAAAATAACCTGGAAAAAAGACAGAAGAGGGGGCCAGAAACACTGTGTGGTCATTTGTCAAACTAGAGTTTCTAGAAAGATAAAAATTAAGAAAATTAATGTCAGAAGATGAAAAAGTGAAATGAAGTTTTATCTATTAAAAGATTATTTTAAAATAATATACTTAGTTAACACTAAGCTCTGGCCTATTTTTTTATGGCCAATCTATCATCTTCTGTAGCCATTGGGTCAGTTCCTAATATCCCAACACATAACATAAATAATGTTTCCTGGTTAATTCAACCAGAAAGTCAGAGAGAAGATTTACACCCATATCTGCTTTCCCGCAAATCAGTTTCTCTGCTTTTTCAAATGTATCTGCTTTCTCCAATGACTTTCAGAGAGTTATAGAATTGAGAATCAACTACTTGCAGTACTCTGCTTTAATGTATATAAATGCTACATTTCCATGTTCAAGGCTTGCCCAAAGTCAAAGACCTAAAATGTAATAGTTACAGAATTAGAAAACATGAAAGACTTTGCATTTTTCTCCTTTTTTTATTCTTTCCTCCTTTTACCCTCTATTATTTCTTTATGCAAAGCTTTATGGCAATAACAATTTGAACAGCCCCAAGTTGTGATGCTGCACATATTTCTAAGTCCAGTCATTCCATTCCTAAGCACTTCAAGCTTCCGTGCAGCTTGTTGGCTTTGTAGGTTTGTCTTCCACCAGCAACATCACCGTTTGTCAACCTTATTCTGCTCTCACCAGGCCTCTTTACCCCAACACACTCACATAAGCATCACGGCTTACTCTTCTCTGAGCTCAGAGGGTGCATAGGTGACTATACTTTATCTGATAAAAATAAAACAACCCCATCTGTTAAGTGCTAATAAACTATTATTATACTTTATGGATGTGGATTTGCTATCAACAAGGTCTATGAAGATAATGACATTAAAACAAAAGGTACCAAAGAGAAAAATTTAGAGTACTTTCTATGTCACTTGATAATAAGAAAAACCTTCCAAAAGGCAGATATTCTCTCTCTGAAAATAAGTCAAAATAAATAAAAATCAACACAACGAGTAAACTTTAAGAAAAGAGTAGCTTTGTCAAAGTCATTTTGTCTCCCTTTTTCATCAATTTCTCCTCAGTTTAATTCCATACTTGTTCTACTTTTCTCCCCAGTTTCACTTTTTCTGAATCATTGCCCTGACTCTTGTTATCTCTTAATTTATTAATTTATTCAAGCATTGACAGTTCTAAGACTTTCCGGGCTTAGTAATCTACAAATCAGCCAACAGCATGGAAATGTCCTATTAGCAATGACCTTGTCATTCCCAGAAAAACATACTCTTTTCCTGGACCATCAGGTCATTGTCCATGTCAAAGAACAATTCTAAATCTCAAGAGAAACTTGATTATTTTAAAGATTACATAATCTTTCTGGGTTATATTTTGTAAATGCTTTTGTACAATATTATTAATATATAAAAATAAACATTGAACAAGAATTTAAGAAACCAGCAGGTGGTAGTAAGCCATTCTTTACTCTTTTTTGGAAAGATGAGATCTACTGCTTGAATTATTTGTTCTGAAATATGTTGCTTGCAGTGGAGTACTCAGTAGAAATGCTAAAGATGCAAATGAAGTTGCAAATAGTGTAAACTCAGGCCTTGTGATTGGATACCTCAGTTGTAAGCCAAAATTTATGTCCCATTGCTCATATTATTCTCTCAAATTGAAAGGTCTTTTATTTTTCTTATGAATTACTTAGCTATATACTAATTTATTTATCTGACTTACATTTTAATAAAATGTCTAAAGTAAACACTATTTCTCTTGCGGAGTCGCTTTTAAAATGATAAACACTAGTACCCTGGCCTGGTGGCTCAGTTAGTTGGAGCGTTATCTCATGCACCAAAAATTCGCAGGTTGAATCTCCAGAAAAGCACATACCTAGGATGCAGGTGTGATCCCCCATCAAGGCTAATACCTAGGTTGCATAGGGGAGGCAGCAGATTAATAATTCTCTCTCTCTCAAATCTGTGAACATACTTGAGGACAACACTTTGTTCTATTTTCTACATCTGGTAGTTGGTCTGGTACCTGGCACTATCTGCTTGTAAGATAAATAAATAAGAGAATTAAAGAATATATACATGAACAACATCATGGTACCAACATAGACAATTTATTATTTAATTTTTGGAGTAGGTAGTAAAATAATTAGTCAATGATATGTATAGCATCAGTTGGTTATTAGTTCAATTATTATTTTTACAATTAATTGCAATGAGTCAACCACTCATTTGCTATAGTGACTATCAAAACCAAAGAGAAGAATCAAAACAAGGCAATCTAGTGTGAGATCGATAGATCTAGTGCACTCTGCATTTGCAAAAAGAAGACTTTTCATCTCTTTCTCTGCTTTGTGCTTTTTTTCTTTTACATTTACTATTGTCATGTTTTCATCATAAAAAATATGAAAAAAGCCAAAATACTACATAAAAACACCCATTTCCAGGCCTGGATATATTCCCTTCACTGTTTTCATGTTTATAATTTGTGTTTGTTTCTTCGTGTGTGCTTATGTGTGCATGTATGTGTCTGTGCCAAAAATTGCTAGGAAAATAATTACAATGACTTAAGAAAGAAAACAGCCTAAGTGTCACTCCTATTAACTATTTTAGGAAAAATGCTTGTAATTCTACAGGGTAGCATGGAAAATATCTAAGTTAGAATTTATTTATTTATTATTTTCAGAGAGAAAGAAAGGTAGGGAGAAAGAGAGGGAGAGAAACAGCAATGTATGGTTGCCCCTCACATGGCCCTCACTGAGGACCTGGCCTGCAACCCAGGTTTGTGCCCTGACGGGGAATCGAACCGGGGCACTTTGGTTCCCAGCCCACACTCAATCCACTGAGCTACACCAGCCAGGGCTGGAAAATATCTAAGTTAAAAGTGAGAGGCAAGAAAGTGCTTAGGCACAATCTTTAAGTATTTTTCAGTGTTTACTGGCACAGAAAAGTGGGGACTATATTTGTGCAATACATAGATGAAAGACTTAATGAAATAAAATGTATATTTCAGGGAAAAGTACCAGTCTACCTTATGTCATGCATATGGCTGGCAGGTCTCTTTGGTAAGATCTTTGTCAGGATGGCAATTATGTGACCCATTTCCCATCACTAGCCCCCACCCCCGACTGTCCCTTCAGCCTGATACCCACAGCAAGGCCCACCATTCATTTATGCTCCATTTGTGAGCTTTGAAGTAAGGGTCCTAATGCCATTCTTTGATTCTGGTGAGTTATTCCCATTTTGCTGATGTTTTAGACAGAGCTTTTACCCACCCCCAGATTAATATTTTGCATTTATTTACTTCTGGTCAGAAAGATTGGGTAAGAGCTTAAATACCTCAATGGAACATTTTCAAGCTCTGACTTTACTTACCCGTTGCGTACCAGAAATGCCATCTTTGAGTACATAAAAAATACACAAACTCAAAATTATCTGCTACATAGCTAAACTTTCAGAAACAAAAATGTAGACCAGCATTTCCTAAACTGCAAAAATATGCTGTGCTATGCAATTCTGTTAAGGCTTTCTTTCAAGAAGTACTATTTTTCATGTAAAATGAGTCTTGCTATTCTGCATACTCTCTTTCACTCTTCTTTCCCACTACCACACATATATTCATAATATTTAAATGTAAATTAAGGCCTTCAGACAAGACCTTCAGGAAAGGAACCTGTTTTGTGTCATTTATTTCAGGGCTTTTCAAATTCCTCAGTTCAAAGAGACCTTGAGTCAGAGCATATCTATAAATAGAAATGGAAAAACTCACTTTGGGAAGCACTAGGTTATATGAAGCTACAGCAGAGAAGTAGTAACTGGTTTTGGTTATTCTCAAATCTTCTCTCAAAGGCACTGCACCCAAGAAACCATCCTACATCTCTTACTTGTGTTTATGCTGGTAAATTGTTGAATTTCTATTAAAACTGCCATCACAGTATGCCTTGACTAGCATTGTAGTGCCTTCTTTATGTGTATCATACATTAGGCCTACTCTGAGAGTATGAGCAGAGATCCTTTCAAGTAACATTTGATTTCAACCCTCTCCTGTCCAGCTGTGTGAATTGTCTGGATAATCCCCTAGAATAATGTTTTCTGGAATTATACTTCTGTGTATGTATCTATTTGTATGTGTATAAATTTAATATAGACAAATTTAATGATTACCATTAAGCATTTGTTAGCAATGAGGAAATACTGAGACATGTTATCTGAAATGATGAATGTTTTAGTCTTAAGAGGTTACCTTTTCATTTACCTGGGCTCTGGGCACATCACTAGAACAAGTTTCAATTGAACTGCAAATGCGAAAATAAAATAGAATATTTGAAAGTGAATACATGCTACGATCAGATATTTTAATGATTATTATAATTTCTTTCTTTTTAATCTTTTTTTTTTCTGTCTCTACATTTAGGGTCCTAAACACATGCCATAATTTATCTATGAGAGTGATTTTCAACCGGTGTGCCACAAGAATTTTTAAAACGTGCAATACCTGACTATTTAGTCAAGGACACCGACCTCTTTTCCCAACATTGAGTCAGCACAGTAATAGCCATCCACACTGTGAATGCCCTGTCTTAAACCATAAATACATAGGTCATATAATAGAGTTGCATCTTGTCAACCACATCGCATAATAAGGTTGCATCTGATTGGTTAATTTTGTTTTTCCAATTCAACACCCCAGATTAGGTTAACAGACTGAAGTAGCTTAAGTAGCACTGATTATTTCCCATCCTCCTCCAGACCCCCACTGATTTCTGAGGCTGCCTGATATCGCTCCACACGCTGTCCCTTGTTGGAGCCAAATATTTCCTCTGAAACCTTATTTTAAAATGCTGATTAAGGTGTTTAATCAAAGCTTTCTTCATAGAGGCTTTTGAATTTTAATTGAGGACAATTGAAGATGTTTAATAACAAATCGTAAGTTTTTAATAGCAAAATTTAGCGTGATAGGAAGAGAACACATTTTAAAGGGATGCACATTCTGAGAATCCCTTAGAACATGACCCAGAGATTTACACTGAATTTATTGCTTAGTAGCTAGAGAACGTCCGTGAAGTGCACTAAAGCTCAGATGTAAGTTTTCATCTGGGGCCATTCTTTGGTAGAGAAATGAAATATTGCTCAACTGAGAATCTGGTGCCTAAACCAAGTCATATGTGCTAATCCACAGAATTGAAAGATGAGATTCTGACAAGAGGAATTCTTTGGGAAGAAAATCAATTCCTTATTACAAGTGGGGAGAAAGGGAGGTAACAAGGGAAACAAGAATTGAGACTTCAAAGTCAGCTGCCCTCACCTAAAATGAGTTTTTGACATTTTTGGTAAAGCTATCACCACATTTAGTTGTGAAACATGCCTAGGGAGCACATCTGAAAGTAGATCAATATAAAGTGAAATCCTGACTGTGAGTGGACAGAATTCAGAATGATTGGTTGAGAGCAGAACTAGTAATATAAAGTCTTTATTAGCAGTGTTGAATTAATGGAGTGATGAAATGGGAAATAGTAACATGTAGAATTATGGAAAGGTAGTGTCTGGAATATCTGCATGACTGATTGATTTTAAACACTTTTCATTTGTGTCTTAACTATTTAGAAAAGTGACAGCTTTTCCCTGTCACACATCAATTTCAAAAGCTGGTGCTATGCATATAAAACAATGTCCCTTGAAGGGTTTCCTTAAATATATTGTCAACATTAGTGTAAGCTTTGAAAATAAACCCGTGAGTAGAAATTGCTTGCTGCCTAAATTCTTTCCTGTTGCTGAAATTGGAATCTCACTTATGCCCAAGTGAAAATATAGTTCTTATACATATCCAGATTGAAACAAAAGACTGTCCCCATACACAGCAACACTATTGAACCAACTATTGTAAATATCCAGACAATTTGGCCTTATGACGCCTTTATACAGATAAGCTTAATGTGTGAAAAAAGTGAATGGCTGAGTTACACATGTGCATTTTCCAAGAATCATTGTATCATCAAGGTTTTTATTGCATTATCAACAGAAATTAGCAGAGCAGTATATAGAAAGCGATTTTTAGAGGGGCTCACACTGTCAATGCTTTATTAATATATTTGTGAGGCTAGCTTACTTTTCATGATTAAAAAATCTGTAACCAACATTAGACACATCATAGATCCTTATGTTGAGAACAAAATACATGAGAGTATTATGTTTGTTTTACTTATGTATGTATTTATGTATTTATTTATTTTAATCTGAAGTCTCTCATCTATCAGTGGTGGATCACAGATGACAAAGAATTCACGTAAATGTGCTTACACATTTGATGTGCCGTATTTTCTGAAAAGACAAAGCACAGATACGTGAATTCTTGGTCGTCTCATTAATGCATACTTTCTATTAGGTGGAGAGTGTAGAAACATTCCTTAGCAGATGACAAATTGCAAGCTTCTCACAATGTGCTTACTGGCTATCCCATGTCTTCCTAATTAATACAGAATAAAGCAGATGACATTATCTATATTATTTGGCTTGAGGCAGTAAGTTTTGGGGTTATTCCCAAATCTGCAAAGAGTTTGAAGATACTTTTGATAAATGATCAATGTAGCCAAAGAAGACTGACTCTTCAAACTATGGAATTCAGTTAGAAATAGTCTAGACACTTCTCACCCATCTTTTCTGAAGATACTCCATTATTTATAACCAATGAAGAATAAAAATGTCAAACACTATAGGAAATAACTGATAATATCCAAATTAAGATGATCACTAATTTTGGAGTGTGAGCATGATGCATAGTCAGTTTGAATAAAGAGAAACTATATGGAATTGTCTCTCTGCAAATAACTTGAAAAGAATTAAAGTTTTCCAAAGAGTCTCTGCATTGGCCAAATCAGCCGAGTGCCTGCAGAACACAGTCTACCCACCCTTGCTTTTTGTGTCTCTGCCTTGCCCTTGGATTGCTGTGCAATCTATCTTCATCTTGCAGTCTGAACTGTCATAGATCCAACTACTTACTGCACTATTCTCACTCCTTGAGCTTTGTTCTAACAAATTTTTAATATATACTTTATCAGAAGTTGAAGTCCCATGAAATAAAGAATGGATATTTCATTCAACTTGATTGATAGCTGCCTAAATCTGAGCAGGATTAATTCCATTTCTATCTAACAACAGATCAATTTGTATAAATACACGTCAGAGACATGGAAACATGCGACAGACTGATAGCTGTAGGAGGGGAGGAGGGAGAAGGTACCAGTGGGAGGAAGGGAAGGGTCTAGTCAAAGCATATGTATGAATGACCCATGGACATGCACACCGAGAGAGGATTGACTGTGAATGAGAGGGGTGGGCTGGTTGGAGGGGGACTAAAGGAAAAAAAGAAACTGAGACAACTGTAATAGAATAAACAATAAAAGAATAAACTAAAAAAATAAAAATTAAAAAATAAAAAAATTCTGAAATTAAGAGTCCAGCATAAGTAACATCCCTTTTTATCATAAAATATTTTATTATAAAATCATAAGTGTGTAATTCTGTAATATAACAATATCATACTCAAGCCCAACATATGGAATTTTAGGTGATGTGTTCAAATTAAAATTATAAATTATTACAACCATACTATTATCCTACCAACCACACTCAAGAAGGCCATACTTCTGCCGGACCCTGCATTTGAAATGGTAAGAAGCAAATAATGTCTTCTGGGAACATTTTTGTGTTTCCCTCAATTAATAATGTTTAATGTTATTATGAAAGAAAATTTAAACAGTACTAAAAAGCAGATAAAAGACAAATAATATAGTTGTCATTATTCAGTGAATTTTATGTATTTCCTTTTAGTCTTTTATTCTATCAGAAGCATACATATTTATTTACATAATTTTTATCCCACCATCTATACATATATAAAATTTTATAACCAGAATTTTCATTTAACATGTGGATTAATACTACTCTTTGGAACCATAAAAATATACTTAATCAAGTTTAACTAAATGCTAATTTTTGACATTTTGTTGAGTTCATTATGATGCTTGTTTTAGAATACATTTTAGAGTATTTTGCTATTGTTTTTATAATTAATAATTATATCAGTAACTTAATTATTGACTTTACTGAGCTGAAGAGTTTCTATAAATATTTCATCAGAACATCTCTTTACATCTAGGATGAAAATAGTTATTATTCTTTATTATAGATTAAAAAATGAGGTTAAGAGACAGTAAAACCTTTCTCATGGTCATAGGAGAGTAAAAAGTGACATAGGAACCTGATATATATCTTACGTATTATAAATTAAACATATATTTTATTGAAGGCTAAACAAAGTTGAAATAGGCAGATGCAGAGAGGATGAGACATAGATCAGTAAAAAGAGGAAATAAAAACAGAAAAAAACACATCATATTGACAATGACCCACTTTTCCTTTGGCTTGTTATCAGACGGGGTGCTGTGTTTGATGCTCTCTTCTATCTTAGCTCACTAAACTTTTTCCAGTTGCAGAATTTTTGCTCTAGTTCTTCCTGATATCTAAAATTTAGGGAATTAACTCCCTAAAATTATGTACTCTCAAACACAGTTTATATTCCTGACTGTGTTTATCTATCAATGAATGGCACACAGTAAATCTAGGAAGTAGTATGTGTATCCCAGATCTTTTGTGGAGAGTAAAGGAGAAACTGAGTGAGAAATGCAAAGTTGGCATCTAAATTCACCCATGATAACAATGTATACACGAAGTTAAATCTAATAGAAAAATAATTTTGGATCAATGAAAATGTATGCATTACGTTGGAAGACATTTCAAGCATACAGAAGTAATTCTGAAAATATTTTCTTCATCAAACAGAAACAAACTTCTCAAAAATACCTACATAAAATATACTTGATTAAAAAGAATATTTTGAATAAAAAATTGATGAACTAAAAGCCATTATTAGTGAAAATGGAAATTTGATTGAAAAATTTAAAAACCTTAATGTATAAACCCTTGTTAGGAATTAGAACATTACTTTGAGAATATTATGAAACTGTAGGAACATTGTTTTTTAAAGAGATGAGAGAGAATTTATAACAAAAATAAGTCTCAGGTGTTTAAAACAGAATTAATTATATCCAAAAATATAGAACAAATGGTTCTGAAGCAATATTTGGAGAAATGTTCCTAGATATAAAATTACATTAAATATTTCACATTAAGAAATTTTTTACAATTCCAAACAAAAGTAATGATCAGAAATTCATGGCAAGATACTGTCAGTAAAGTGTTATTTAAACTATGAAGAGCTCTGTCTTGTGTGGGTCAGTGGATTGAGCACTGGCCTGCAAACCGAAGAGTCACTGGTTCAATTCCCAGTCAGGGCACATGCCTGGGTTGCAGGCCAGGTTCCCAGTAGGAGTTGCATGAGAGGTAACGACACATTGATGTTTCCCTCCCTCTCTTTCACCTCCTCTTCCCCTCTCTAAAAATAAATAAATAAAATCTTTTAAAAAAATAAAAAAAAAATAAACTGCTAAGAAAATATCAAAATTGGTAAGTAGGAACAAACTGCCTTAAAAAGTATTAAATTCGATTTAATCTCTAAATTTTCTTTCTGTATCAGTACATTCAATTACTAGGACAATACACACAAAATCATATGGGGGAACTGTATGGACTCCAGGCTTTATATTTCTGCTAACCTGTGATTTGTATGAAAAGGTAGTAGAAAGATAATTTTCCAAAATAAGAATATGAAAAACATAATATGAAATGAGCTTTGTTGTATAATTACCTAAAAATATTGTCAACATTGCCAAGCAACAATCATAACAGTAATTAATGAGTGGAGAAATTGCACTTAAAAATATCTAGAGGGATTTTTCTTCAAGTAGTGAAATATTTACATTTCTATTTCAATCTATTTTAGTAGTCTTCCTACACATCACACATAGTATTATTAAGACTTAGTCATGGATCCTTTCCCACATTTCCTTTCAAGCTATCTCGTAACCATCTTAGATTTTAGATTTACCTCCGGATAGCCCTTGCTTCATGGAACCTCTGCCTGCCTTTCTACACTTTGGCTTAGAGTACCTTACATAAGAACCTACAGTATAACCTACTGTTATTTAAGCCAGAGTTTGGAATCAAATTGGTATTTCAATCTTCTGTTTTTCTGAGCCACCACAAAGTACCAATGATTTTACATCTAAATTATAACTCAGTCCTAACACCCTTCTGCTTGTCTATTACACACCTGAATCCAAAGTCTCCACAGTCAAGTGCTTCACATATTATAACATATTGCTAAATGAATATCTCAGAAAACTTTCTGTGCATTCTCCTCCTGTAAGAGACACCAACCCAGGGAGGTCAGCATGATTTTTACAATTACAATTATTATATCTGGTTTGAACTCTCTCTGTCCTGCCTCTTTGCTGTGATTGCTTAGATCTTAGATTAAATTTCCTTTCACAAGGTTATTCCTTAACTTTCAAATCGATGTAAAGTTATCCTTCATAATTTCCTTCACGTTACATTGTAGATTCTTTCAGAGTGCTCATCACAATTTGTAATCATATATTTCTTTCACACCATTTTCCACAATTTGTATCTATTCATTTCATGACTTGTTTCTCGGCTTTACTGTGAGAGGCCCTTGACAAAGGGGTCTATATGTGTTTGGGGTGATCACTATATATCCTTGCCCAGAGTAGATACTCACCACTACAGTCATACCTTGGTACTTAATGACCTCAGAACTCATCAAACCCTGTACTTACCACATTCTGACAAGAAAAAAAGTGATTCAGCACCTGGTACTTGCTTGGGACTTGTCACACTCGCTAGAACTTGTATGAGTCACTACCACCCAGCAAGAGAAAATGCTTTATCAGTCCTCGCTTGCTCAGTACTAGAGAGTTTTGGCACTTGTCACAAATTCTGGGACGAATTAATGGTGAGTATCAAGGTACCACTTTATAGGATTAATTAATGATTGGTAAATATTTTCTTTTATATTGCTACTCAGGAATGATTCAAATGGCATAAAATAGGTGTATAAAATACACTGTGCTAATTCAGAGGGAAAAAAAAAAAAACATGCATTAAATGGTTTGAAAGTTAACCATTCACCATTCACAGTAGATTGTAAACTACTGATGGGATTGATTTCAAGAAGCTAAATTCATGAACACTGTGTTCCAAAGCACATGCTCCTTTGCAAGGACACTTAGATGGACATGTTTATGAAAAAAGAAGCAACAAAAACTTTCTCAACAATCACTTTAGGATAGACATTAGAAAGGAGAAAGACTGGGATGAGATGAGGCTACTGAAACTGAGGTAGTGACTGTGAAATTTACTTCTTTCTCAAAAATCTTGGATGCCAAGAATTTAGAGCTTGTGTATACATCTTGTTTTAAAGCGCTAACATGTGCTGAACTAATGTAAGGTAAATCTTTATTTGAAAGAAGTAAGATGGCACCGGGAGGCTAAGAGCTTGTGCACATCCACCTGAAATTATCCTCAGCAGCAAGAAGTCACGTTTTAAGGGCACTGAGCACTCATCATGTGGCACCTGCCATGGAAGTTATAATCACCATTTAAAAAAGGAACTTAAGATGATTAAAACCCAACTTTTCATGCACTATGTGAGAGTATAATCAATCATGATCACAATAAAGTAATCTTATTCCTCTCAACCAATATTTTTGGGCAAGAAGTTATGAGGGAAACAACAGCCCTTTAACACATTTCACGTAACACATTTACAGAAGGTAAAAAGCTGGAAACCTCTGTGTGCATTGCCTCTTGGGTGAATTTGGAGAAATAATTTACCTAGCTACATAATTGTGACATTCCAGTACTAGCTAGGCAAGAGGAAGCCTTCTCAATATTAATGTTACTTGCTCCAATGTCATCTTTATATCCTGATACTAAGTATCCAAGCATATTGCAAATGATAGACTTTACAATTCTTATTCATGTCTGACACAGTTTATGGTACTTTCAGTCACTGTAATAGTAAACTGTATGTTCTTTTTAGATTAAATACTGACTACCAGTCCCACAATAGCCGCAGCACTTCTAACAGAGTGAATGGTGGGCCGCACAAACAGTTTTGCCCTTTACCCTGGTTACACCACGCTCTCTCCCTGTCACCTGGTTTTCTTTTATTAATGCGCATTGTGGAAAATAAGGTTTTTCTGCTTTTCCCAAAAGGCAGAAGGGGACAACTATTTGCCAGTGTTTTCTATGTTCAGAATAAGTACTCCAACTCCCTCCCCAAATCTGAGCCCTGTTTTTCAGAGAGTTACCAATGGCATTAGCCTATTTGTGAGTAGACATGTGTGACCCCACCATTATAGGTAGCTAAACACTTGTGCTTTAAATAAAGTTATACATTATAACAAAAGGAGCATAAATTGGAATTGATTTCATTAAAGGAATTTCACCCACAGAATAATGGCACTATTTTTTTAGGGAGACTATTGCATTACAGTTTTGCTTCACTGAATTAAAATACCATCAAGATGGTAGTAAATTCTTAAGTGCATTACGGAGCAAACTCTAAAAGCCATTTAGAGGCCAGGATCACATACATATCAACAAAAACAAATTACACACAAAGTCTAAAATTTAGCTTTCATCCAGGAAACTAAAATCACATCAATGCTTTATCCTTTTGTTGTTGTTGTTAATGCTCTATTTTAATGACTCAGCACATGACTCTACCACTGTTTAGCTTCCGAAGGAGGTAAATTTAATGATGCCAAGTATTTGAGAGTTCAAGGATATCTGGACTGTGGACCTCTCTACAATAAGTGAAATTTATTCCAAATGAGGTTGTCTATGCCTGTTTTCTAACTGAGTGCTTAAAAGAGCCTTGTAAATAATCCCAAAAGAACGCCTTTAAGAACTGGTCAAGTGATTAACAACTTCCCTGACCAGACACCCCCCACCCCAGGAAGGGCTGTGTTAATGCTCTAGGGTGGGAAGTCGGGGGTGACTAGGGTCGGGGGCAGTGGGGGGAAGTAGAGACAACTGTACTTGAACAGCAATAAAATAAGGAGACATAAAACATGTTCATGAAAAGAACAACTTAGATGTCCATCTACCCTACATTAATTCTTTAAATTCTATTTAAAAAAGTGGACAGTTTTATAAATATGGGGTGGCAAATATTAAACTGAAATAAACAACTGAATCACCTTAGGAGGAAGGGTTCTTTTCTACTTTTATTTTCATAAATGGCATCAATGAACCAAAATGTCACAAGCATTAAGGGTTGCAGAGCGGGGACTGTCCAAACAAAAGGATAACAGGGGACTAAAAATGTCAGATTAGAAGAAGAGTTGCTTTACCAGAGTAGGCACCCACCAGCCGAACACCACATGCAAAGTGGATGCCTGAGGGTAAACAGAAGGTAAAAATGAATTTAGGGTCCTGTGTGGTGAAAAAGGGAAACAGGGAATTAATGAGTCTGAATGATGGTTTCTTAGTAAAAGTGGGCCTTGATGCTAAATCTAATGCAATTTTCCTGTTTTTTTAATGTGGAATAATGAAAAACAAATTTTTGACCTTCTTACCTTAAAAAATCCCTGGTTAATTTTTTATTTTTCTGCAGTTTTTTTTCTATAAGCCTTTTGGCTTTAAAGACATTTTCACTTGCAGTCAAATGTACCTTTTTATTTAAAAATGAATTTTATGCTCATAACTTTTTAATAGCTCAAATTTCATCAAACTATGAAATTACAAGTCCATCAATAAACTGCATTGGAATATCTGCACAACACCTTTCTGTTTACACAGAAAAGTGAGTTTTGTTTTTCTTCTAGATGTTTTGAGACTGTTATGTAGATTCTCATTGGTATATTTAAGGATCAAATTAAATACTTATTTCTGTTCTTTAGTGTATTTTTTTAAAATATAGTCACATGTTATTCCCTTAATTCACTCTAAGGACTGCAAAGAACATATTGCTACTATTAACAGTGAGCATGGAAGTTCAGCACAGTGTTTTGCTATTTTCTTGGCTCAAAAGCCCAGGTTTAACTTAATTTGGGGCTTGTTACGCTGTTGCTGTGCTCCCAGGAAGGAGTTTCTGCCTCCTTTTAATTAAACCCCACCTCAAAAGTCTTTATTTCTTGATTGTTCATCAACCCTCCAAAATGGTAGTAACTATGGCCCAAGATAAGCAAATCCCTTCAGGGAGAATCCCACCTTAAGAAATGTATTCATGCCCATAGCTCCCAACAAATCAACACTGATTTCAGAACAAGATAAATGCAGCCTGGATTACTCATAATAAAAGAGTGTCTTTGTGGTTTAGATGGTGCCAAGGCCTGTCCCTTTCCTGTTTTTAATTTCTTCTACAGTTTTAAGTGGAGACCACAGTTTTAACTCCTTTGGTCATTTCTCCCATATCTTATCTCCTAAGCATAATTCAAAAAACAATAGCAAAAAATACAACCATATGACAAAGTAAAAGATGAATTGCTATAATCTGATATCTAAATCTATGGAGAAGAAAAAAATATTTCTCTCTCAAAATATCAGCAAAGTGTTTTGAAATGTCGCACTAGCTAATGTATATTTTTTATTATTTATTTTGCTAAAGTCCTCAATTTCTAAGTCCAAAACTTCACAATTTTCTTCAGTAATGAAGACTTATCACTTTATGTTTTACTTTTAAGATAATATTTTAAAAATAAACTTATAATAGCTACCTTTTTAGAATGTCACACACAGTCATGTACCACAGCGATGGGAATGTAATCTCAGAAATACGTTGTTAGGGGATTTTGGTGTTGTACAAACATCAGAGAGTGCATTTACACAATCTTATATGATATAAGCTGCTACACACCTAGGCTACGTGGTATAGGTCATTGCTATACGTGGTCTAGGCTATAAGCCTGTTACATACAAAACAACACAAGATTAAATCAAGCACAAGAAAAACTGGGCAATCAAGGGGTAAGTTAAACAGTTGTATGAGACTGCGGCCTGCATAACACAGCACACTGTTTACAGCAAATTTTTTTCATAAGTAGAACTGTTTCTGGACTGTTTCTGCACAGGAGAGTGAAGGTGGGATGGGCTGGCCCTGCTCCTGCCCAGTCCAGGACCTTTCACATGTCGGGCGACCTCCAGGGTCTTGATTCACCCAGGAAAGATTTCAAAGACAAGTAAGAGTGAGAAGAAAGCAAGTTTTTGTCAGGTAGGAAAAAAAAAAAAAAAAAAAAAAAGGAAAGAGACCAGGGCATGGGCACCTCTTTGAAAGAAGAAAAAAAATACATGTCCCAGTGGTGTGGGCCAATTCAAGAGTTCTGCAGTAAGTCAGTCAGTTCTTGGAGTTTTATGCGTTTCCAGTGGGGGAGGGTTGTCTCCAAGCTTTATGATGCCAAATTCTGATTCCGCCTTTTAAAAAGATTTTATTTATTCATTTTTAGAGAGAGGGGAGGGAGGGAAGAAGAGAGGGAGAAAAACATCTGTGTGAGAGAGAACATCCATTGATTGCCTCTCGCACACCCCCAAATGGGGACTTAGACTGCAACCCACATATATGCCCCAACTAGGAATTGAACCAGTGGCCCCCCAGTTTGCCGGACAGTGCCCAACACAGTGAGCCACACTAGTCAGGGTACGTGAGCCAATTTCTTAAATTTCTGGTTCTCTCTTTCTCTGTCTGTTTCTCTCTCCAAATGTATAAAAAATGTGTGTATGTAAATACACACAATACAGGGTCCAGCAGAAGAAATGCCTGCTTGAGTGTGGTTGGTAGGGTGATAATATGGGGGTAATAATTTATAGTTTTGATTTTAACAGTTCACCTAAAATATCATATGGTGTACTTTAGTGTAATATTGTTATATTACAGAATTACATACTGATGATTTTGTAATAAGAGATTTTGTAATAAAAGGCATTACTGGTTTTGGACCCTATATTAAGATACACACACAAACACACACACACACATACACACTATTGGTTCTTGGTTCCGTTGGTTTTGTTTCTCTGGAGAACCGTGACTAATATAAGTTTTTCATTTTCAGAGATTTCAGTATTCTTCTATTCTATTTTCCAAAAAGAGTAATATTGAAGTGAATACTTTTGATTCTTTTTTGACTTCATAATTAACCTCTCAGCTTCATGAGGAGGCAAGCGATTTATTTAATTGAGGCAAACAGAGAGATTTTGACATTCATTTGGCCAGGAACCTCTGAGAATAGATGGCCACTTCTCTCCTTGTCTTGTAATTAGTGAGGGCTTGGCATTTGTCACCTTGGTGCAACTCTGACAGCAACTGAGTTTGTGAGGCAGAATGTAATACCTGGTGTAGGAGTCAGGGTATCTCTGAACAGGTGGGCACTAAAGTTAGTCTTATGCTTTTGGGGATAATGATGGGCAGAATATTAGCATATTCCATTTTACAATATGAGTCTTAGGCCATGTTCTCTAGTACAGTTTATATGTTGATGCTTGCTGGTACTCATATAGACTCTATTTTCTATTTCTTAGTTGCTTAGAAAGTTATTACATTTTCTTAAGTCCCCCCCAAAATTTGCCATGTTATTAATCATAGAACAGATATTTGGGTTTGAAGCATCATGTGGAAAGGTTAAGGATCTTTGGTGTAGCATGTTAAAGAGTGCTTACAGTGGAGAAATAGAGGTTTATATTTTTCTTTAGGACTTTCATCAACATTATTGGACATAGATGAGTGCAAATTTTTTAAAAAGTAGGTTTATGTGCCATAATATTTGGAATAATAGCATAATTATTTTTTGTCATCTAAAAATTGTTGCTATATGAAGATGAATGTTATTTTGTTATTAAAACACTAATACCAAAGTAAATTTCCCTTCATCTATTTAAATGTTATGAGGAACAAATTGTCCCAGAAATTGTGTCTAAGCTTTGCTCTCTACATATCCAACCTAAATTCTAACTTCTGTCATGAGAGCATATCCATGGTCCTACATACTAATAATCCAGATTATGATGAATTTTATAAATCTCTAAGATGTACATCAAACACTTTTATATAATAATTTTAGCATGCAAGCTGACTGAGTTGAAGTAAATTTAAATGAGACTTTCACAATCTAATGAACAATATATTAGTAAAGCAAGCCTATACTCAGTAAAGAATACCTGTATATCAGTGCTCGAAATGCCTGTCAGGAGTGTCCAAACTTTGGCCTCTCTGGGTCACACTGGAAGAAGAAGAGTTGTCTTGGGCCACACATTAAATACATTGTGACATGTAATCACAAAAACATCTCATAGTGTTTCAAGTAAATTTATGATTTGGTGTCGGGCAGCTTCATAGCTATCCTGGGACACATGCGGCCCATGGACCACAGGTTGGACACCCCTGGCTCAGGTTGCCTGGAGACAGTGCAAAATTGTTAAACAACAAACAGAAGAAAAACTAAAGTATGTTGTGAAAACTAAAGTATGCGTGAATATATATATATGTCTCAGAAGATGATATTAGCATTGGAAAGAGCAAAAATTGAATCTGACGAGTATATTTAAAAAGAGAGGGACTCAGGAAGACTCGGGAGTGTTAGAGTGCAAACTACACACACGCGAAAGGAATCAAAGTGGTAATGCCAAAAGATAACCTACCTTAAATATGCAATTAAATATTTCTATTTTTAATATTTTATTTATTTATTTTTAGAGAGAGGAGAAAGAGAGGGAGAGAAAGTTCATTGTGTGGTAGGCTCTTGCACACCCCTTACCAGGGACCTGTCTCATTAATCTAGGCACATGCCCTGACTGGGGATCGAACCAGTAGCCCTTTGGTTTGCGGGCCGGCACTCAGTCCACTGAGCCACACTAGCCAAGGTGCAATTAAATTTTTCTTAAGGATTGATAAAAACAAGATATGTTATAAATTATAAAATATTTATAGGATCCAGAAGAATGAATAAGATCCAGACAGATCTCAACAATTAAAAGACTAGTTATGTTATTGTTATGATTTAATTTCCCTTTTAAGTAACTAGAGTGATTTCTACAGAGAAACTTTGATCCACAAAATTGTTAAGAGTGTACAGATACAGAGGCAATAATAAAAAGATAGTAGAAAATTTCTCTTGAATTAAAAGAATAGCTGCAGAAATTATTTGATATAGAAAGAAAATATTTTAAGTGAATTTTGATATGGCAATTGATTCAGATGAAAAAAAATTATAAAATATACCCTGAAAAAGAAGAAAATAAAACCAAACTAGGCAATACTAATATTTATTAGAGGCAGAGCTGCAAATAGAAATCAGGCCTTTGCCTTTGGGATCAATTCTCTGTTCCATTTTATGATATCCTTTATTCCGTACAACAAGAATATATTAAGCATTTTTAAGCGTTCATTATCATGTTAGTTACTATAAAGAATATTATGAAAGAGCCCTGGCTGGTGTAGCTCAGTGGATTGAGCACGGGCTGGGAACCAAAGGGTTCCGGTTCGATTCCCAGTTGGGGCACATGCCTGGGTTGCAGGCCAGGTCCCCGTGAGGGCCATGTGAGAGGCAACCACACATTGCTGTTTGGGGGAGGGAAGGGGAGAGGATGCAGACAACTGTAATTGAAAAACAAAGTAATTATTTAAAAAAAGAATATTATGAAAGAAACCTGTATTTAAATCAACTAGAATGAGAAAAGAGTAAAATATAGTTTAAGTATAAGCAATGGGGAACCAGAGAGGATTTTATAGCCGCACTCATGGTCACCACTTGAGGGTTTGAAGAACAGCTTCTGTGACTCATATATCTCTTAACTCATTTATTCCATCTATTAATCAATAAGCACATTTCAGAGTTACACGTCAACATAAATAAAAAGCAAAGGCTGATTTTACCATGAAGCATGTCTAGCTGGAAAGGTAGGACATAGAGGATAATATATATATAATAGTATAACAGTATAATAGTAGAACTGTATAATAGTAGAACAGTGTGTATATATGTGTGTGCGTGTGTATGTATATATATGTGTATATATATATACTGTTAGTCAATACCATTTGCATTAATAAAAATCTGTAGTATTCATTCTCAAACACAGTTACATTCAACATTAAAAGATTTGATTCTAAAATAGAACAGTTCAATGACCTCAAGCTTTTCTTCAATGCAAACAGAACTCATGTAGTGAAATGGATCACCGTGTGTGTATGACTCCAGGAGACAGAGAAATAGCATGTGCCATTCCTTACCCTGAAAGAAATTATGTTGGAGACTTTCAAACATTCAGGTTAAATAACCATTTTATTTTTGAGTTCAAGATTTTCCTTGGCTCACAGATAAAGCCTTTATAGATATTTATGCTAAGGTGGGGATTTAGTTTTCCAAAGTTTCTGTGGGAGCATGCTTTCTTTTATGTGATTTTACTGTGCATTTGTATAAGGAATACGTGAATTACCTAGAAGGAGGCATTTTACTTACCAATATCAACAGCTTTACACGTACAAACGTTCAGTGCAGGCAAGAGCTTATTGTTTAAGAGAGGTAGTATCCTTACCTTTATTGACTGGAATGTATAATCACCAATTGAATAGAGACATGGTCCATTTTAAGGAAGGAAGTAAAACTGACTCTCAGGGCTGAACTTGAAGCTCGAAGAATGGAACCATTTATATTTGCAGCTGTGCTGTGTTGTTACAAATATCTTCTGGGAAAACACACTGACATTTTCCCTGAAATGATTAGCCCATCATCTTCCTAGAAGTGGGCTGGAGGCCCCCAAATAGCACATTTATTCTGCTTGCCTAAGGATCTATAGTTCAAGCTGGAGCATTAAAAAGGTTATTATGCTACACAGAGCCTCTAACCATATTCTAATTTTCCACTTCAAAGCTGTGGGGTAAAAGGTGTCACTGTTAATTGCTCTTTAAGTTTATGTTTAAAATGTAGGATGAGATGTTTAAAAAGAAAGAAACTGATTTAATCTTCAATACAAAAAATACAAATTGCATCCCATGTTAAATAATGATAAATTAAAATGATGTACTTTTATCTTTACTTGTAAATTAACAGGATGATGTATAGAGCCATTATTTTGGAAGAGTAACATTATGTTAATATTTTAAATGAAGGGGAAAAAAGCAATTTGCAATGATTTTCAAGGGTAGATTTAGCCTTACTTTTTTCCCCTCTAAATGTTTTTTGTCCTCTTTTTCTTCATGTGATGAAAATGTTTAACATAAACTCTATTTCCTTATTTTTTTATCGAAATTCTTACTGTATGATAAAAATGTATCTTTCTCTTTGGAATGTATAGCAATGCAGCAAGAGGTTGGCAAAAGTACATTTACAGTGATGAGTGTGTGACACAGACTTTATTCTTGCATTATTGTTCATTAAGTATTGTATTACTTGCCGTGCGAAGAACTGTAGACCTGCTTTTGCCCCACTTTGTGCGTGTGTGTGTGTGCTTGCATGTTTATCCTGGTGAACAAGCACACCACCAGCCAACTATACATTATGATTGCGTTAAATCCATATTAATCATTTAATTCTAGGTAGCATTGATACAAGTGTAAAATCATGATAAGAGAATGAGTTATACTGTATTTCACATAGTCCACATAAATTTGTTTGTGGTTTATATTTAAATCAGTGTTGTATGAAATTGATTAAAAATAATTTCTAAATAATTAATATCAACTGTGCTACCAGTGAAGTTTACATTCCTTTTCCACGTAAATAATTTCATTAGTTAGGATACTTGACTGTAAGTAACACAATATTTTATTAAAAGTGAATGATAATAAAATGTACAATTATTTTATTTAAACACCATTTTCTGGAGGCAGATATTTCTGGATTATTTTAAACTTTCTACCCTCGGCACATCAATCACATAACCCGCTGTTCGTATAATGGCTGCAGAAATACTCTCACCCACCCCAGCGCTGTCCACAGCATCAGGGGAACAAAGACAATTCTTTTTACTTCTCAGTTTTATCATGAGGAGCATCTTTTCCAGACGAAGCCTTGCACTACACAGCCCTCTAAAGATAACTGCCCATGACTAAGTCATGCAGTTAAACTGTAGATACAAGGGAGCCTAACAGTACATTTTTAATAGGTTTGACCTCTTGTATTGGAAATTGGTTCTGTTTGCTAGAAATAAGGGGGTCAAGGGCTGCTATTGAATAGACAATATTATCTGCACTAATATTCATCTTCAAGTAACAGTGAGGAAACTGATGCTGAGAGAGATTAAGATCAATCATATAATCAATTTTTAAAATCAGGTTTATCTATTTCCAAAGTCTTTGTTCTTCCTAAATCACCATGTTACCATCCACTGTGTTTATCATAACACCAAACCTAGATGAGAACAAATGCGTGTGATATTTAGCATGTGAAAAGCAAAATTAAAGATATACCTGCTATCTACCTTTAAAACTTTCATACAAAGGAGGAAAATTCAGACTTTTTCTTCGTTTCTGTAATCAATAGGTATGCCAATGGATACAGCTACAGATTTGCAGAATCAGATTTTAAACATTCCATGGATACATAGGATTTTCTATCAGTGAAACAAACTGCTTTAGTTGCCAGGAAGTTCAGCATAATTGTGTTTTCAAACAGCCCCAAATACAAACCCTACGCTAAGCAGTTCAGCAGTCTCACCCTATAATACCTTTACCTCTTCTATTTCAATAACCACAGCTCCTATAGCCATGGATACATGATTAATTTTAACATAATTTTCCATGCTTATAATCAAACTCTGATGTCCTTCTTAGTTATTTTTTAGTTTACTCAGTTTCTAGTCCTATTAGTCTTCCAGTAATTTGACTCACAATTTTCTTTAAAGCAGTTTCCTTCCATGCATTCCCTTTCCTATGTGACCTGCATAATAATGTCCAATAATTCAAAAATTATGGTGCCAGACCTCCCCAACTTATTTTTTCTTGTTTTTCTACTCTACTGCATATACCTAACAGAAAATCACTTCCTTCATCATAGACCCCATCCATCCTGCCTAATGCAAGAATTAGATCCTGAACACTGCTGAAAAAAGCATTCAACTATATATAGAATTATTCATTTTCAATCATTAAAAAAATTTCCAGCAATTCTTTTACATCTCAACTAAGTATTTTACTGCTTAAAATAGCTACAAAGAGAGAGAGAGAGAGATGATAGATAGATGATGATAGATGGATAGATAGATATGTTAAAGAACCCCTCCAATGCTGTTCTGGAATAGTTGTGGAGTTCAATTGCCAGCCACCAAGAAGTGTGACTCTCAATGCAAGAGTTTGGTGAAAAAGGAAAAGGGTTGTTTATTTAAAGGTGACATAGCTTTAGAATAATGGAAGACTTCTGTCATTATATCCTGCTCCCTTTAAAACCACCCAAGAACACATAGTTCTGCCCCCTTTGCCAAACCAAGCCAGTTTCAGAATACTCCAGTCAGAGGTGCCATCTTTCAGAAAAGCAGAAGTCTGTAGCTCAGCATTCCCAGTCACAGTTCAGCTCCAAGCATTTCTCAGGAGTCCAGGTGGCTAGGCAGGTCCCATGCAACTCTACCAGCTCTGCCGCCATCTTCTCCTTTTTTAATCTAGACCACATGACTTCTTCCCTTCTCTTACTTCAGACCATGTAGCTCTTTTCTTTCTCTTACTTCAGACCACATGGCTTCTTCCTGACTGCTGGTGGACCTCCTCCCTTATATGCCAAACCTCATGGTAGGCCCCCTTCACTTTCAGCCAGCCTTCATTTAAATGCTTGGCTCAGGACTTCTGCATGACCACATATCTGGCCCCTCCTGTATGTGCCATTTTTTTCCAGCTCCCCCATATATTTTACCTTCTTTTGGCTGCCATCTTTATTCAGGGCAAAAGTTCCCAGTGACTTCTGGGGTGGGTATCTACCCCTGCCTCTCGCATAGGTGCTATATCCTGGCTATGTCACTAGTCTCTGACTGTTCTCCTAGTCATGTACACAATTTGCCCTGGGCAGCAACCCTCTTCTCTTCAAGAAGGCACGGCTATTAACTTGCTATTTTTATTCAATGTATCTTGAATGCTGCACCATCTATTCTTCTCTTCCCTCAATCAAGGACTGTGGGGGTCTTCTCCTCTTTTCAGCAGATCTTGCTCTGCACTCTGTTACAAATAGACGATAGATAGATAAATAATAGAGAGATAAATATAGTAGTTAAAAGCATGAGTCAGAATTACTGTTTTTAAACCTTGCTCTATAATAATTTAATTTTGAGCAAATTATTTGTTCCTTGGTTTCCTTGCCTATAAAATTGGGAACTAATAGTACCTATTTTAGGGGAATGAAAGCATTTGTTTAGAAAAATTTGGGCACACAGCAAGGACTCTGTGTTAACTCATATATTTGACCATTTTCCACATCTGTATATGGAAAACTCTATGTTGTCATTGTTGTTGTATCTAGCTCTGCTACATTCTTTTGGTAACGTACAGTTTTTCATGCAGTGATGTAAGGCAATACCAATCACAGTAACTGCTTTTCTAGTCCACAAGCTATGCCATTGTTCTTTCAAAGAATATTTCAAATATTTTTTACAACAAATAGTTTCAACTTCTAAAACAAAAGAACAAATAACAGTACTTTAAACAAAAACAGATATTTTTTGTCCATAAAAGTTCAAGATGCACAGTGTAGGATTGCTATGACACTTCCATTGTATTATTGTCTGGGACCCTTTTACTTCAAAGTTCTGAGATTTTCCATCTTGTATGCTAAAAGATCTGCTCCAGCTTCTGTTAGCTTCTTCATTTTTCAGTGCATTGCTGTTTCTATGTATGCAGAGATAATATATCCTCCTTGAAAATAATCCTTCAACTCCTTGCACTCATTTGATATTAGCTCTCCTGTCTTTACCTAGCCTTTACTAACTTCTATTCAGTTTCAGTGATGAGGAGAGTTATTTCTCTTGTGGAAAAATATGTTTTTCCACCTGTACTCTGAAAATCCATTATTTTTTCCTCCTTATTGATGGTACTCCATCAATAATATTCTCTCCTTGTACCTTCGAAGTATACATTTCTTATTTTTTTTCCTTTAGCAAATAGAAGGGTTTTGATTTCTCCCCTTTGCTCCTAGCTACTACGGCTTCAATGGCTCATGTCTCCTTCATCATTCTTCAAGAATTAGGACAATACATTCTTACTCTGCATCTTCTCAGCTCGTAGTCACTTCACAACTCACTGTTGTCTCCATCACGTTAAAAATGTTTTTCTTAAGAACTCATCAAAGACTCTAAAAGTGCAAAACTAGATCTTATTTGGATATCTTACTGTTCTATTGCTGTTCACTTTTGGTACGATGACCCCATTTTTGAAACTTTTACTTGTTTTAGACAGAGCTTTTTCTTTTCTCACCATTAACCTCTGCATTGTCTTCCCTGTTAAGCTCCATGTCTTCTTTGTTCATATTAACAGGTAATGCAAAAAAAAAAAAAAATCAAACTGGTGACTTTTCTTAAGCCTTATATCTTTGTCATATCCTCTAATTAAATACTAAAAACACTAGTGCAGAATCTTCTTTTTCAGTATCTGCAGAGAATAACCTGGCAAGAAGTTACCTAATAAATATTTTCTTAGTGAATGAATAAATGAATTCATCAGTCTATCAATTAAAAAAAGAATTGCATTTATTAAGTAGGAAGCAGTTTTAGATCAAAATTCTTCCAATTCTTACATAAATCAGACATAAATGTATAAATGTATAAATGTAATATGTTAAATAAAGAAACGGGACTCAAAGGGAAGCAAACTATAAAGTAAACTGGAGGGCTCATATCCTATCTAGAAGACATATCTACTGAGCAACAAAAACAATTATTTTAATGTGTAATATTAAGCCTATTTTCATATTCTCTTGTTTTTACTTTTAAAAAGAAGTCAAAAATTTTAATATCAACAACCACAGTGTTCCAAACATGGGTCAGGCTTTCTTGACAGGGGAAGTCTATGGATGCCCACATTTTAACCTGTAGTCCAGAGAATATTAAAGTTTATTACAACACTAAATTGTATAAAATTATTAAAGAGAAACAAAGGGATTTTAAACTGGAATTTTTCTAAATTTAATTATTATTAGTTAGACATATTGCAGCCAATAGCTTGATATTCTTAGTTATCATAGATAAATAAATGACAGATAGGAAGACAGAATGATTCCGATGTTGAATTATTTCCCACCCTCTATTGCAAACGTGGTACACTTCAGAATAAATTTATTGCTTTAGGGAGTATACAAGTCACAGTACTATGATTAGCTCCTAAATTCAGGGCATCTGTTTCGTACTAGGTATCAGCCCCATAGTTGTGGGATGGTGCTGAGAATGGGGAAAGGATCATACTCCCATGTCTAAGGGTTAGTTCTGATGGTTCTAAACACGTCACAGTGATTTATTGTGATCACTCAGGCCTAACACAATGCAGTGATCTAGCTCAAATTAATAATATGCTAGAATACGGTTCCTTGTTCTCTAACTTCCCATAGTCAACCTCTGTATTCTTCTGAAAGACAGGAAAACACATGCAAATGTTTTATCATCTTAAGAGAAGACAGTTTTATCATAAACCTGATGTTGTAGAAGCAGTACAGAGATCAAAGAACAGTGAGACCTTGATGATGTACAGGAGATACTGAATTAAACTGACCCAGAAAGTATCTCTCCTTCTGGACCATTCAAGTATGCGCACCACAAAGCTGCCTTTATATTTTATTTATATTGAATTACAAAAAGTGACCTAATTCATTACAAAATGAAAAATTGAATTGTTTTTCTGTGGTATGACTTATCTTTGTGATTGATTTAATTTGCTGGATTATCTTGAGCTGTATAAACTCAATAATGTATTTCACTGAATAAAAATTTAAGTGATTTCAATACTGAGTATGACTGGCTCTATGTCAATAATATACACTATATCATATTTGATCTATTCTTATAGGCAGCACAAATGTACATGATAAAAATATTCTCTATATTACCTAATTAAGTATACAAGTTCCAAAAATCATGGCACATAAAAGCAAATTTAGACGGAGCTAAATGATGATTTAAGCTCTTGATTAAAGTACTACACATTACTCCTCATGTTAACTACCCTTACTAGCTAAAACAATCTTATCCTGTATCTCTGTTGTTAAACTTAAAATTATTCACGAAGACCCATCCTGAGTCATAATTCTGTCATGAGAATTTCCCCACCATAATTTTCCCTTCCTTTCCTGATCTTCAGCAGCATTTTTATTGAGGAATCAACTTTTGCCATGAGTTGAGTTCCTATTTCAGACAATCTCTCATCAAGTTGTAAGCATCTCGGCAGCAGAACCTACTATGTATCTGTCCTTATTGCCAAGAAGAACAATATGGATTTAGTGAAACCATGTAAAAAGCATACCTAAAATTTGTTTTAAGATAATAATTATATAATACTAGAGTTTGAGATATAGTTTTAATAAAATAGAGATTAGTAGTTTGCTTTAAATATGACAGATATCTAAAAATCTAAAGATATGAAGGATTTTTTCTTTTTAATGATGCCTTGATATAATAACCCTCCAGAATAATGAAGATTAATCATTCAGAATCATATAACTGATATTTTGCTTCTTTTATTTTTTCCTATTTTATTTCCCTTCAATTAAATTAAAGTAAATTATTCCTCAACAATTTTTAAAAAGTGTTTTTTTTTTTTTTAACTTAAACATAGCTTCTGCAAATCCCTTTATCCAGCATTTCTTTGGTCACTTTATTGTTACTACATATATAAAATATATAACCTAGGCAGTTATCTGACACCATCTCCGCACTTTTTCAGTTCTCAAGATTCTTCTACTGATCATCATATTTGAGCTCAGTGAATTTGCAAAAATGAGAAGGATAAGAAAATAGAAGTATGGAATGGTAACAACCCCAGTTTATTCCAACCTCTCTTGTATCTATTTTCAGACTTATGATTGAATCACATTTCACCAATTTTGTCTTTGATCTCTTTGTGACTTTACAGTATTTGATCTCTCTTATCTGGTTAATCATGAAATTTTTTTTTTTTTTTATAAAGAATGGCAGGAGTTAACAATGAGCCTTCAGGACATGTTTTAAAATGATGGAACAATGTAAATTGAAGAAAATATAACTGAGTCTTTAAATAAATATTATTATTAAAGTGCATTGAGCAACTATGAAAATTTAGAGGAGAGATATGCAGGTATAAGACTACACTGATCTATTTTATTTTAAGAATGAATTTATTACAAAAGGCTATTGACTTGGCCTTTTAAGGCCTTAAATAAAACTGAGAGGGACAGCTGACGTGGTGCATGATTAAATCAAGATTTAAAATAAATCTTATAATCTGTAATACAAAAATCAAATCAACAAGGTACATGTTATAAAAATAAATGTAAAGATTTGTGTTAAAAGTCAACTTTGATTATGGTACCATTGGATGAGGAAGCCTAAGATGGTTTTGGTGAAAAAACATCTGTGGGCATTATAACATTGAAAATCTAATGCAAGGCATGAAGTGATTTCTTAATGTGCAAGCCCAAGCAGAAGTTGTATTAATTAAAAAAATTTATTTTTATGGTGAAGCTTAGATATTTTATTTATTAAATTTGTTTGCGTGACGTTAGTTAACAAAATTATAATGGTTTCAATAGAAATGTTGCATTGTCTTTATAAGAAAAAATAACTTTTTAATTATTTTTGTTCCAGTCATGTTGTTTTATACTCATCAAAAAATAACTATATATATTTTTTTTGCCCTGGCTGGTGTAGCTCAGTGGATTGAGTACAGGCTGCGAACCAAGGGGTCACCAGTTCGATTCCCAGTCAGGGCACATGCATGGGTTGCAGGCCAGGTCCCCAGTGGGGGCCACATGAGAGGCAACCACACAATGATGTTTCTCTCCCTCTCTTTCTCCCTTCCTTCCCTTCTGTCTAAAAATAAATAAATAAATTCTTAAAAAAAAAGAACTAATTTTTTTTTTAATTGAATGATCCCTACTTAAAAAAAAAAAAAAAAAAAAAAAAAAAAAGCTTTGTCCAGGTACTGTTGGCCATCATGGTACAATTATTTGGAAGTGTTTAGAGAAAGATTAAATATTTAAATGTATGTATTTATATTTGAAGAAGTGCTATCATAGACAAGACTATTCCAGTAGTTTTTTTTGCAAGAGGCACAGTAGGACTAGAAGTTGAAATCTACTAGTATTAGATTCCTTTTCAAGGAAAATTTTTCAAGTAGTTACAGCTGTCCTAGATAGAAATGAATTATTTCAAGAAGGGTATTTTGATATCACTGTTGTTTCTCAGTTATTCCAAAAGAGGCAAATCAAAACATAAATTTCTTGTGTAGTTATTGTTGATTTATTTTTGGATTATCAAATCATATGCCCAAGAGCATTCATTATGTGAATGGTAAGTGCACATATTAATAACTCTGTGGCCAAGGTCAGATCTGAATTACCCCTTGACCATATACCACCAGGACAGCAGGGACCACTAGAGCTCCTTCAATAGTAAGTCTATTTCCTTCCTCTAGAATTGTTATGTCTGCTGGCTATGTATATTTTTCTATTATTATTATTATTCACAATGTATGTCAAATTTCTATGATCTGTTCGAAAATACCAACATTTTAGGACAAATTTATATTTTTTGATGTGTCAAAATAAGTTATCACATTAAACAAGTAAATTATAAAACTTTGCACTGAGTGTTGGAAAATACTATCTAATGCAATCCTTTGAGAGGTCAAAAGAAAACAATATATGATGAGCTTTCTCTAAAAACTATTTATTAAAACAAGATTACCATTACTTTAATCTCTACAATATAAAGAAGTTTAATTAAACTTCTAAAATATTAGTATAATATATTACTCCTCAGGGTGTTTGGAATACATAGAAAATTAATATGAAAAGTACTTCAAATTAAATTTATGGTATAAAATTATGCAAATATATGTTATTACTATTTAAATTAACAAAAATATACTGAGAATTTTATAGAACTTTTAAAAATAAAAATAAATAACTTTACTTATAGATTCTCAATACATTTTAAGAGAAAATAACAATTCCCTGGTATTTTAACATTTCTTCAGAACTGCAGATATAAAATCGTAAAGTTTCCTGACTGCTTCAGTCCACATTTTATTCTCTAGATTTCTATTATATTCACAGACCATCCAATCACACATAGTTTAAAGGAGAAGGTGCAGCTCCCAGAAGGAGAGTATGGCACTGTTTTTTTGTTTGTTTTTGTTTGTTTTTGTTTGTTTTCACAAACCCAATCATGTGTAGAAACTAGTGGGTGTGTAGTGAATACATATTTATTAATGGATTCTTCACATCTAGGTGTAGATGTTTCTAAACTCCAATGAGATTTTCTTTTCCCCAGCAAGTATTTTCTCATATTGTTATGTCCAGAGATCAATGTAGTTTAAGGTAAATTACCAGTGCATGTGAAAAGACAAAAACAGCCAGATTAGAAGCAGAAGATAATTTACATTGCCACTGAGATGAAAGAAATTCTAAAATGTTTTCACTGAAATTCCCCTCAATTGTTAGAATCTCTAAGTTTCAATATTGTTAGGCCATGGTAGCAGGATTTCATCTTGGTAAAATGCAAATGTTTCATTTGTTCCGATGCCCTACGTTTGGCAAGTCCGTGTGTGTGATAGACATTATGAGGAGGGAAGCCAAAAAAAATTGTCATAATGCACCTGTCCATTAGTGAATCCTCATGCCTAAAAGAAACTTTCTGGCACCATCTGGTTATAATCTTATGCTCTGAAGCATGAGAATTGATGGACCTTTTAATTTTTATCTCAGCTAGTATAATTGCAGATGCTATTCTTATTCAAAATGGGCCACATTCTGCCCAAGGCCAAAATCATACAGTTCTCATTGACTTTAATATGCAGACAGGCACAAGAAACTGACAGGAGAATTCAGCCTAATGTCTCTAATTGCTTTATGAATCTTAATAAGCCTGTTTAACTTAATAATGTTCAATTGTGGAAACTTGCAGAGGTTATTTATTCATTTACTATAAAAAGAATTTTCTTGAACCGTTTCAGAAAGGGCTGTGTTTTCATTACAAAGCAGATTCCTTGCTTTCTGCAACTAAGAAGCACAGTGTTGTGTTCAGTTACAGATTTTATGCAAACAAAAGGAATCTGTAAAAGACTGACAATATTAGTACCAATGTTCCAGCAGGCACGGAAAGTGCATACCCCTGAAGACAAAGGATTAAGGGAATTTATGCAGTGTGTCTTCCACACAAAGACAAGTGCGATTTGTACAGAATATAAAAAATCATAGCTAATTACAATGGTTTCGATTGGGTTTGTGCTAAATCCAATGCTTTACAGAACCATTGATGCTGAAGAAGAAAAAGATAGTCAAACTATAAAATATACAGGAATGCTGACTATAAGGAACTGAGTGAGATAAAGACAATAATCCCAGTAGGAACAAAATCAGCATAAAGTAAGAATAGAGTAAACATTTCTAAGAGATTAAGGGGGAATCCATTTTTAACATTAAATGTTGTTTAAATCCTTATTTCCACACTTTGAATACTTGCATATGTCTGTAGACATGCCTTTTCTCAAACACACACACACACACACACACACACACTGCCTCCTCCAAATGTGAGGTTATGTTCCCATTACACATATTGACACTGACTTTGAAGGGAAAAACAATGCAGGGTGATAACAACAGGTGTGAGTGGTTAGGGAGAGTTGCTTTGTCCTGTCCCTATGGAGTAGAACAAATACAATCAACAAAAGGAGACAACCAGGCATTAAAACACACAGGCACAAAGCACATACATGCACACAGACAACAAAAAAATACACATCAGGTCAAACTACTCTTCAAATTTTCATACACAGACTTACCAGGTTTAATTATTAAGAATAATATCATTTACCTTTTTATGAGTAATCAGGTCTTAATATACTGCAGCATATTTTTGAGGCAAAAGATTCACCAATTATCTTCTTTATATTTTCCTTAGTGAGTGAAATACTGATGTTAAGCACATTGCCGCTGAGAACTAGTGCTCAAATTTAACAAATCCCTTTTCTGTATTGAAGACCCACATATCTGACGGGAAATTTTTAAACGCTCATGTCAGAGAGGAGGGAAAGAAGGAGAGGTCTGGGCTCAAAAAGCACTGTTTGTTTGTTTTTTTGACACTTAAAAAGGTCTAGTTGATTTTTTTTAATTTAAATTGTTTTATTGTTTATGCTATTTGAGCTGTCCCAATTTTTTACTCCTTGACCCCCTCCATCCAGCCCACCCCCCCACTCCCACAGTCAGTTCCCACACTCTTGTCCATGCCCATGGCTCATACATGTTCTTTGACTAATCCCTTCACCTTATTCAAGCAGCCCCCCACCTTCCCCCCTCCCCTCTTACAGCTTTTGGAAAAAGCACTGGGTTGAGGCTCTCCATTATGTCCAAGAGTCACAGAGAAAGAGATTCTACAGCATCTGGTACAGGCAGGAGTATATATCATTATAAGATTGTAACGATTTGTATCTCTCTTAGATTTCATTTCTCAAAGTCCAAAAACCGTCATTCTGTTGCAGTGGAAATAGGGTTCTTCCACGGAGTCACAAGAAAAGAATTCCAGGGAAGCATGCGTAGAAGGACTTCAGGCATAGTGGCAAGGTTTATTGGTGTGAAAATAAAGGACTGCCTGCAGGTGCCTGTTGTCTCATCCGTGACCAGATGACTCAGCTCCATCCCTCTGTGGTGAAAGTCTAGCCTCTGATGCTACAAGCCTGCCCTAGCACCTGCCAGATCCAGGAGAACCAGGACCCGGAAATGCAGAACTTTTGTCTCATTTCCCCTTCTGCACACCCGCTACTAACATTCCATGGTGCCTGGACCACAGCTGGCTTTTTGGCCCACAAAGCTGCTACAGAGAGAACACACACAAATGCCCCAGGTTTTTGTTAAGCTTTGATTATATTATCTCAGGATTGGGAAGGGGTAAGCTTTCTTTCAAACTAACCAATCTCTTTCCTGGATCTTTGTGGGCTTGTGCTGGGTCCTTCCACAGCCAATCCCTTCTCTGGATGTTTTAGGGATTCCTGTCCCTTATCCAATCTGATCTTTTTCACGGCCTAAACACCTTTCCTCGTTGTTGTGGTCTTGGCTCCTACTGAACACGTCTCAGCGGAGGAATTTCCCTGTCACTGGTTCTTCTTCCTCTGTGCTCCCCAGGTAATCTGCAGGAATGGACCCTTTGTTCTCTGGGGAGATTGGGAAGCAGCTGCACAAGGAATTAAGTCCTTTCGGCAGAGGATGTGGGTGTCCCCGGTGGTGTCGGTTAATATCTAACTAGCTGCCTATGTTAACAATTTTACTTTGCATATTTTAAGATGACAGAGGATATCTTGGAACGTTTTTACTGGGTCGTATAGGACTGTTATAGATACTGGTTTTGGGGAGTAGGGGCAGTGTGAAATTATAGTTGATTAAGGAAATAGAGCCACTAAAATGTAGTGAGTTGTTAGAGACAGATTTGAGATTAATAATAAAACAGGAAGTTCCATTACGTAAATAATAATAAATCGAACATTTAAAATCTTTGAGTCAATGCATTAGCACATTATGTATATTAATCTTATCATAGATAGCCACATGCACACACACATACAAACATGTAACATGTGTACTATTTCATGCAGAATGCCCTATTTTATAATTGAAGGAAATACTTTTTAACTGAGTTGTCCAATGGCATCTATATATTATCTAAGATTTGTCCTGGTAATATAATGCTAATGCCTGTAGCAATTTTTTGGAACTTGAGCAGTGCAAGCAAATTCATTTGATATGTCTGTGCAATAATACATTAAATGTGGTGTGTATACAGGTTCTGTAGTCCTAAAACCAAGCAGATTTTTGTTCCTAAAAGAGCATTTATTGGTGCTTAATATAAATTTATTCTAAGAAAAGACTGGTGCATATGAATTTATTCAATCAACAACAAATACTTACTGATATGATTAAATTATTATAAAAATCAAGTAAAATTTAAATAGATCCTGGAAACTTAGAGAATGATAACTTCCACATACTGCACCCTTTGCAAATATGTTCTACATATTCTTCATTTGGAACAAAAATAACAGCATGACTCTAAAGACACACATGTGTAAAGACACACAGAATTTTCTTAAAAGTACATATTTCATCACTAAAGCAGTAGAAAAACCTAGGGCAAAAACACACAAAGGTAAATGTGGATGGATATTGAAAACAGGCAAGTTTCAGAATGAAAAAAAAAACACTGAAATTGAAACCTGTTACTGCAAGTAAACAACATGTGTTAGCTATACTTGAAAGTATGATTTTATGTATAATTAAACTAATCAAGAAAATGGCATTTATAGTGCAAACATTGTGAAGATAACTAAGATAAATGAATACAGGTGTTCAACTAAGTATAAAGATGGTTAAAAACTAAAGGAAAATGTCAAAAGTACTCTAGAAAGAAAAGACATACAATGATAAATAATATTATTTGCATTTAAATATCCAGACGACATCATCGAAGGCATGAGAACAATAAGGTGGGAAAAAAACAGCAAAAATATTCTATTTCTTATAGAGCATGTAGATATTTGAAATGCTGAAATTTGTTAACAGCAGAATTGCATATCAAAATATGCCCTTCATCCAGTGGAACAAGTATGTGACCTTTGCTTTTATGCTAGTGGAAGTGTAAAATCAGTCAAGCCCTATACGAGAGAAATTTGAACAATAATGGAAGAAAACTCTATATATGCTTATCACTTGATATAGCGACTACATTTTTGGAATCTACTATATTCCAGCAAGTTAAATATTTATATCTTGCAGCAATAGAAAAACTGATTCTAAAACTTAAATATCATTTCAAAAGACCTACAATTGCCAAAATAACTTTGAAAAAGAAAATAAAGTTGGATGAGTAACACTACCTGATGTCAGGACTTATTTTAAAGCTACACTAATCAAGATAGTATGATACTGTTAAAATAGACAGATTAATTATCAGAGTAAGTAGTCCTGAAAATGGCCCAGGTGAATATAATCTATTGATTTCAACCTTAGTACAAAACAATTTAGTAAAGAAAGGGTTGTCTTTTTAATATAGCCTATGTCCATCTGTAACAAAATGAGCCTCAAATCGTACCCTACACTGCATACAAAAATTAACTCAAAATGGATCACAGACCTAAATGTAAAATTTAAATCTATAAAAAATTACAAAAGAAATGAAGAGAAAAATCTTTGTGACATTAGGTTTTATATATAATGCCTAAAGCATGATTTCTGAGAATATACAAGTACTTATTTTTAAATCCACCTTATAGAAAATTTTTATCTGTACTTATAACAGAAACTTCAGAAAAGGCTTCTCCAGAGCAATGACTTCTAGTCTTGGCTTGGCATTAGAAAGTGAACAGTAATGGAATTCCATCGTTCACACTCAGTGCATGTGTGAGGGAGGGGAGGGGATATATTTGATGCTGTGCCAATAGGATCTGTTGAGATGGACACTTATCAAAATACTTTTATCGCTTTCATTTGCCCCTACCTACTTAATAAAAAGGCAAGCTAATCTCCACTTTATCTCCCAGGGTGCACTGTTATTTGCCATCTTCACGATAAACTATGATTTATCCAAAGACGTTATGAAATTGGTGTAGAGAAGAGAATACTGCATCTGAAACTTAACTTTGATTATTGGTCATTGAAGCTGCCTCTTGTAATTACTTATGGTTTTATTTCAAAACACGGTCCGATCATTCCTCCTCAATAGTCTTAGAATTATAAATTGAGACAGCCTGTTTTCATCAGCTGCTAGGCTAGTCATTGGCATTCCACTCCACTGCATTTCCCCTCCTCTACCTCTAGTAACTTATCTCAAATATTCCCCTGATATCTCTATCTTCTCTATGAGTCTTGGAACATGTGGGACATTGTCTCTTACCATGGCATCCTGGGTTCTCCATTTTTCACAAGTATCAGATGGAATCCTTGGAAGGGAGTGTCATGGTGTTATACCTCTTCTCAGAGGAAGTATGGAATCTCACACTCAATCTACACCTTTTCCCAATAAAACAAAGTACATTTTGGAACATACTTTGCTCTATGAATATTCTAACCTGATCTTTATTGTATCTGTGTAAAAACAACAACAAAACAGAGTTTATACACATACACACACAATAGTATTGTGATGAGATACAAGAAGAAAATTGTGAAGATGGCGGCGAGACAGGGAGGAGAGGAGTCACTTCCTCCTGCCAGCTGGGGAAACTCCTAGCCGAGTTTCTGAGGAACAGAGCGAACACCTAACGGTATTCCAGCATATTAGAAGATTGGTGACCAAGATTATAGGGGAAATTGAATGATCGGAGGGTAAGAGAGTGCTTTGGAACGAGGAAGTCCTCTGGGACCAGAGCAGGGAGAAGGGAGCGGGGAGCAGGGAGGACTGCAGCCCCATACCCGGCGGCTGCCGGGTCTGCTGCAAAATTCTTGGGAGAGAACCAGGTTGGGATGTGTGAGAGACCAGATGCTTATTAGGTCTTGTTGGCATAAATAGGAAGAATTAAAAAAAAAAAAAGAAAAGGAAAAAAATAGGCACTCCCCGGCTGTTTGGAGAAGCCCCACCCCCAACAGCCCTGGGATCAGTGTGCCCCTGGCCTGCTCAATCTCCGGAAGCACCAGGGGGGAGTGTACAAACGGCCCTTGGCCCGTGGTGGCTGGCCCTCCCATCAGGGGTGAATTGAAGATTGAACGAACCCGCTGACCCGCCGCCGGCCCTGCTAACTCCAGAAGAACTGGGAGCAATCTGCAAACAGCGACCCGGGGCCAGTTGCGGCTTCCGCAGCCAATCAAAGCAAATTGGGGACTGTGCCCACCTGGTGACCCGCGGCCCACTTGTGAACACTTCAAAAAAACAGGGTTGGTGCACAACCAGGCCCTCTGGCCAGCAGCGCATCAACGCCAAACCTAAGGACAAAAGTGGGCAGTGAACGCAGGTACCCGGAGCTCACACCCTGATTACCGGGTTCAAAGCGCTGGCCACACAGCCCCTGCGCACTGAGCCCTGCAGGGCCGACTGGCCATGTAAGGAAAGGCAGAGGAGCCCCGTTGAGGGGAGCCACAGTGCTCACAAACTCTTGACTCAGTTTGGGGGCAAAACAAACCACCAAGAAGGGGCGCTGAGTGTTCATAGCATCTAAACCGGCAAGAAGGCAGTGGGGGAGTTGCCCCTAATTGGTGCACCTAAAAAACAGCACAACAGATCCAGTCTGGACTCAGAAGCACAACTAGGAACTGGGTTGGAGGCTGGAAAACAGCGAAGAGTGCATCTCAGGAAGGTAAAAAAGCAAAATTAATATCTTCCCAGTCTCACACAGACAGGAAGACCAAAAGAACAGGCCTGGCCAGACCTTTTAAAGCCAACCAGCAGAAGTTTTTTTTGTTTTGTTTTGTTTTTTGTTTTTTTTTCCACCACCCTTCTTCCTTTCTGCCCTTAATTTTTTTAACTCCTTCTTCGTCCCTTTCTTTTAGTGTTCCTAGTCATCTCCTCTTTTTATTTCTTATTTTTTGTCTTAATTTATAAAAAATAGAAAAAAAAATTTCTTTTCTTTCAATTCGTTCTTCCTTTCCTCCCTTCTTCCTTTTTTTGTTTGTCCTTCCTTCCTTCCTCTACTTGTATTATTCTTTCTCCCTTCCTTCACTTCTTCTTCTTTTTTTTTTTTTTTTTGCCTTTTGCCTTTTACCTTCCCCTCTCTTCTTTACCCACAGGTAAGACATTAAAACCTGGAGTTGTGAAGAAACCAGAGTTGGACCAGACAGGGGTCAGCCCAAAAAGCAGAGACAGTGACACAAATTTAGCTTTGCTGCTCCAGAGAACTTTCAAGGTGGGAGCAGTGAACACCAGTACACCGGCTGGAAGAGGAAATACATCAACAAAGGAACAACCAACACAAAACAACAGAAGAAGGTGAAGGAAGAAGAGGAACCCACACTAAACTCAATCCAGGACCGAACAGATAACACACCAATTGGAGGAGAAATTACCCACAACAAACAACTGAATAAGAGTAATTTAAGAAACACAGGCTAGCAAGAAAAGTCTCACAAACAATGGGAAGACAAAGAAACAATCCCCAAATCAAAGGAAAGGAGGAAGCCCCAGAAAGAATGATAAATGAGACAGAGGCAAGCCAACTATCAGATATTGAGTTCAAAGCATGGGTTATCAGGAAGCTCAAGAAGCTTGTTGAACTTGCAGAAAATTATCAGAAACTACAGGGAAACTACGAGGAGCTCACTGTAAACTACATCAACATGAAAAAGGAAATAGAAGCTATCCACAAGGGCAAAGAGGAAATGAAGAATACAATATCTGAACTGAAGAACACAATAAAAGGAATCAAAAGCAGGCTCGATGAAGCAGAGGATCAGATCAGTGAGCTGGAGGACAAGGTAGAAAAAAACACCCAAAAAGAGCAAGAAAGGGAAAAGAGACTCAGAAAGAATGAAGAAGTATTAAGGGAAATGCAGGACAACATGAAACGTAATAATATTCGTATAATAGGGATACCAGAAGGAGAAGAAGAAGACCAAGGGATAGAAAACCTGTTTGAAAAAGTAATGATGGAAAACTTCCCTAATGTGATGAGAGAAAAAGTCACACAAATCCAGGAAACACAGAGAGTTCCAATCAAAAGAAACCCAAACAGGTCCACTTCAAGACACATCATAATTAAAATGGCAAAATTCCAAGACAAAGAGAGAATCTTAAAGGCAGCGAGACAGAAACAGGAAGTAACATTCAAGGGAGCCCCAATAAGGTTAGCAGCTGACTTCTCAATGGAAACGCTCCAAGTCAGAAGAGAATGGCAAGAAATATTCCAAGTAATGAGAACCAGAGGCCTGCAACAAAGATTACTGTAAACAGCAAGGCTCTCAATCAAGATAGATGGCCAAATAAGGAGCTTCCCAGACAAAAGAAGTCTAAAAGAATATACCTCCACCAAACCAGCTCTGCAAGAGATGCTAAAGAGACTGCTTTAAGGAGAGAAAGAAAAAGAGAGAGAGAGAGGAACATGAATACAAAAAAAAAAAAATGGCAATGGATAAGTGTCTATCAATAATAACCTTAAATGTAAATGGATTAAATGCTCCAATCAAAAGTCATAGAATAACGGAATGGATAAGAAAGCATGACCCACACATATGCTGCCTATAAGAGACCCACCTCAGGACAAAAGACCTACACAGACTGAAAGTGAGGGGCTGGGAACAAGTTTTCCAAGCAAACGGATGAGGAAAAAGAGCCAGGGTAGCAATACTTATATCAGACAAAATAGACTTCAAAAAAAGGGCCATAAAGAGAGACCCAGAAGGACACTTCATAATACTCAAGGGAAGAATCCACCAAGAAGACACAAACATTGTAAATATGTATGCACCCAACATAGGAGCACCCACATACATAAAGAAAATCTTGGAGGACTTCAAGAATGATATTGAAAGCAACACAGTTATAGTAGGGGACTTCAACACCCCACTGTCAAAACTGGACAGATCCTTCAAACAAAATATCAACAAAGATATTGTGGCATTGAACAATGCCCTGGATGAAATGGACTTAACTGATATATATAGAGCCTTTCACCACAAAGAAGCTAAATACACATTCTTTTCAAATAAACATGGAACATTTTCAAAGATAGATCATATGATGGGATACAAAACAAGCCTCAACAAATTCTAGAAAATTGAAGTCATATCAAGTATTTTCTCTGACTACAAGGGACTGAAATTAGAAACTAACCCAAAGGAAAAAAAAACCCAAAACACTCAAAATCATGGAGACTGAATAGCATGCTATTAAACAACGGATAGGTCAAGGATGAGATTAGGGAAGAAATCAAAAAGTTTCTCGAAACAAATGACAATGAGCCGACAACCCAAAACTTATGGGACACAGCTAAGGCAGTCCTGAGAGGGAAGTTCATAGCCATACAGGCCTACCTAAAAAAAAAAAATAGAAACATTTCAAACAAACAACCTAACAATACACTTATAAGAACTCAAGGAACAACAACAAAGACAGCCCAGAGCAAGTAGAAGGAAGGAAATAACCAAGATCAGAGCAGAATTAATTGACATAGAGACTAAAAGCACAATTCTAAGGATCAATGAATCCAGGAGCTGGTTCTTTGAAAAGACAAACAAAATCGACAAGCCTTTAAGCAGGCTCATCAAGAAAAAAAGAGAGAGGACCCAAATAAACTCAATCAGAAATGAAAGAGATATTACAACTGATGCCACAGAAATACAAAGGATTGTAAGACACTAATATGAAGAACTGTATGCCAATAAATACGAAAACCTAGGTGAAATGGACAAATTTCTAGGAAAATATGATCTTCCAAAACTCAATGAAGAGGAAGCAGAAAGCCTGAACCAACCAATAACAGCAGATGAAATTGAAGCAGTAATCAAAAAACTCCCGACACACAAAAGCCCTGGACTAGATGGTGTCACAGGAGAATTCTACAAAGCATTTAAGGAAGAACTAACACCTATCCTTCAAAGACTATTCCCAAAAATCCAAAATGATGGAAGACTCCCAAACTCTTTTTATGAAGCCAGCATCATCCTAATCCCAAAATCAGATAAAGACATAACAAAGAAAGAAAACTTCAGGCCAATATCACTGATGAACATAGACACTAAAATCCTCAATAAAATATTTGCAAACTGCATCCAGCAATACATTAAAAAGATCATACACCATGACCAAGTGGAATTCATTCCAAGGATGCAAGGATGGTTCAATATTCACAAAACAATAAATGTAATACATAACATAAACAAAAGCAAAGAAAAAAACCACATGATCATATCAATAGATGCAGAAAAAGCATCTGATTACAGCATCCATTTATGATAAAAAAACACTTAGCAAAATGGGAATAGAGGGAGCATTCCTCAACATAATAAAGGCCATATATGAGAGACCTACAGCCAACATTATACTTAATGGCCAAAAACTAAAATCTTTCTCACTAAAATTAGGAACAAGACAAGGATGTCCACTATTACCACTTCTATTCAACATAGGACTGGAAGTTTTAACCATAGCAATCAGATAAGAAAAAGAAATAAAAGGCATCCAAATTGGAAAGGAGGAAACAAAACTATCATTGTTTGCAGATGACATGATAGTGTACATAGAAAATCCTATAGACTCTGCCCAAAAACTACTGGATCTAATCAATGAATTTGGCAAAACAGCAGGATACAAAGTCAATATCCAGAAATCAAAGGCATTTTTGTACACAGACAGTGAAAGATCAGAAGCAGAAATCAGGAAAAAATCCCATTTGATATAGCAACAAGAAAAATAAAAAACCTGGGAATAAACCTAACCAAGGAAGTAAAAGACCTGTACTCAAAAAACTACACAACACTGAAGAAAGAAATCATGGAAGACACAAACAAATGGGAACATATACCATGCTCATGGATTGGAAGAATTGACATCATCAAAATGTCCATACTCCCCAAAGAAATTTATAGATTCAATGCAATCCCTATCAAAGTACCAATGGCATATTTCAAAGATATAGAACAAACACTTCAAAAATTTATGTGGAACTATAAATGACCCAAATATCAGCTGCAATTTTGAGAAAGAAGAGCAAAGTAGGAGGAATCACAATACCTGATATCAAAATGTATTACAAGGCCACTGTAATCAAGACAGCCTTGTACTGGCATAAAAACAGACAGATAGACCAATGGAACAGAACAGAGAGCCCAGAAATAAACCTGAGTCTCTATGGGCAATTAATCTTCAACAAAGGGGGCAGAAGCATACAATGGAATAAAAATAGCCTCTTCAACAAATAGTGTTGGGAAATCTGGATGGCTACATGCAAAAAAATGAAACTCGAGCACCAACTTACACCATATACAAAAATAAATTCCAGGTGGATAAAAGACTTAAATATGTCACGACACCATAAAAGTTCTAGAGAAAAACATCGGTAGGAAAATATCAGACATTCCACGCAGCAACATCTTCAATATGTCCCCTAGAGCAAGGGACATAAAGGAAAGAATAAAGAAATGGGACCTTATCAAAATAAAGAGCTTCTGTGGGGCTAAAGAAAATAGTATTAAAATAAAAAGAGAACCAACGGTATGGGAAAACATATTTGCCAATGATACCTCAGACAAAGGTTTGATCTCCAAAATATACAAAGAACTCATACGACTCCACTCCAGGAAGACAAAAAAAAAAACAATTAAAAAATGGGCAAAAAGACATGAACATACACTTCTCAAAGAGGACATACAGAGGGCCCAGAGACATATGAAAAGATGCTCAACATCATTAGCCATCAGAGATGCAAATTAAAACCACAATGAGATACCACTTCACACCAGTCAGAATGACCATCATCAACAAAGCAACAGATAACTGTTGGAGAGGATGTGGAGAAAAGGGAACCCTATTGCACTGTTGGTGGGAATGCAGACTGGTGCAGCCACTGTGGAATACAGTATGGAATTTCCTCAGAAAACTAAAAATGGAACTGCCTTTTGACCCAGCAATTTCACTACTGGGATTATACCCTAAGAACCCTGAAACACCAATTCAAAAGAACCTATTCACTCCAATGTTCATGGCAGCACAATTCACAATAGCCAAGTGCTGGAAACAACCTAAGTGCCCATCTACAAATGAGTGGATCAAGAAACTATGGTACATTTACACAGTGGAATTCTATGCAGCAGAGAGGAAGAGGGAGCTTATACCCTTTGCAACAGCACGGATGGAACTGGAGAGCATTATGCTAAGTGAAGTAAGCCAGGCAGTGAGGGACAAATACCATACGATCTCACCTTTAACTGAAAAATAATCAACAAAAGCAAAAATCAAGCAAAACATAACCAGAGACATTGAAATTAAGAACAATCTAACAATAGCCAGGGGGGAGGGGAGAGGGGATGATAGGATGAAGGGTTTTCAGGAACCACTATAGAGGACACATGGACATAACCAAGGGGGAGGAGGGAGGCAGTAAAGGGAGGTAGGGTTGGAGGGGGTGGGGGGAGGGGAGGAGAGATGATGCAGACAACTGTAATTGAACAACAATAAAATAATTATTACAAAAAAAAAGAAAAAGAAAATTGCATGTCGATCGCCTATTATAGCCTCCAAGTACTCATCAAATGGGTTAATTCTTTCCTTCAATCATTTTTGAATCTGCAAACATTGAGGGATGTCTTTTTCATTTGTTTGTTTTTACCATTTTGTGCAGAACTACACTGGAGATGATGAGGAGAAGATCAATAACACGTGAGTCTACTTTCAAGTATCTTGTAGTTCACGTTGTCAAAGTTTTCACTCATCCTGCCACAGAAAATACGACTATTTACAATTCTACTTTGGTTTGAAGTTAGGGCACTTTTTCTGCAGTATTTAGACTGTCTTTTTCAGATCTTCAGGATTAGCCAAATCTACGTAAATCCTTTATAAATTTGTTAACAAGGCGAGGCAAACTCATGGTTGGAATACAGCAAAATGTTCTTTGTGAATAGTAGATTTGATTACTTCTAAGTAAATGGGTAAAAGTAGGGATAGGATTACTTATTCTCAAGAGTTTTCTACTTTGACAATATCTGTCTTATCTCTCTTCAGTATAGATGGCATAAAAATTATCTTCATATATTTAACATTACTTTTGGTTTTACATTGGAAAATTTCCCAAAAAATCAAAAGAAGCATAGACTGGCAATCAATTGAAACAGAACAGTAGGGATGCACTCATTTTCATAGTGTAATTATTTATTATTTATTTAGAAGATAAACCTGAACCTGTAAAGATGATTTCCTGTCTTTGTATAGGGAAGATATAATCTGTTTTAAATTAATATTTAGCAATTGATAATAGATATTATATATTGAATGTGAGATTATTTTTTCTAATGAAAGCATTTTTATATTTGATAGTTTCCTCTATTGGTTTTTCAAATAGTTTACTCAAATTAGGGTAAATCACATTTTTCACCATCACTCTATGACATTTTAAGTTCATCACTGAATGTCTTATGTCTTCCTTGATCAGGAAAAGAAGCCAAATCCTAAAATAAAAAAAAAAATGTAAACAAGCTATAAATATACCTTTTTACTTTAACCTAAAAGTGCTTTCAAGGTGGTATTAAATCAAGAAGGAAAAGAAAAAAGAGAGAGAAAATATAAAAGGGTGGAAGTTGTCCCTGAGAAATTGTGTTGTGAAATGAAGTCCTTACTCAGATTTGACTTGTATAGACGCAGCCTTTGCTGAGAGTGGATGTTCAAGCCTTGCACTGTATTTTGAGGTGGACTCAAAGTAATTTCTTCTGGAGTTTTTTAACTAGGTAAGTAACAACAGTATATCAGCATTTACCAGGTTTCTGGAAGGAGACATAGAGCCTAATGAAAAAGCCCAAATTAACAGGTTAATGGAGATTTGACATGTTAGAATTAGCCCACAGTGATTTTAAAGCAACTATAGTTACAGTGTTTAAAGTATTAAATTACAAACTGAAATTTAGTATAAAATTGAAAACTATAAAAGTGGCAAGTGATTTGAGAAAGAATAAAGAGATCTTCTAAAACCTAAGCATTGAATAACCAAAACTAAAAACCTTAAAGATCATATTTAGAAGTAGATTGGGAAATCCAATAGGACACAGAGTAGAAAGAAGTAGTCAATCGAATGACAGTTAGTGCCTGGGGAAGTTAGAGGGTAGGGGGATTGAGCAAAAACACAAAAGGACTCATGGACATGGACAGCGGTGTGGTGATTGCTGAAGGGGAGGCAGGTATAAGAGGACTAAATGGTAATGGGAAAAATGCAATAAAGATTATTGACTGTGGGAGTGGTGGTGGTGGTGGGGGCAGTGGAGCACAACAGGGGAAAATTGGGACAACTGTAATAGAACAATAGTAAATTTAAAAAAAATAAAAATATAAAAAATAACATAGAAAATCCTATAGACTCCATCCAAAAACTGCTCAACCTTACAAATGAATTTAGCAAAACAGCAGGATACAAAGTCAATATTCAGAAATCAAAGGAAATTTTGTATACCAACAATGAAATATAAGAAACAGAAATCAGGAAAAATATCCCATTTGATATAGCAACAAGAAAAATAAAGTACCTAGGAATAAACCTAATCAAGGAGGTAAAAGACATGTACTCAGAAAACTACACAACACTGAAGAAAGAAAGAAAGAAAGGAAGGCACAAACAAATGGAAACATATACCGTCTTCATGGATCAGAAAACTTAATATCATCAAAATGTCCATACTACCCAAAGCAATTTATAGATTCAATGCAATCCCTATTAAAGTACAATGATGTATTTCACAGATATAGAACAAACACTTCAAAAATTTATATGGAACAATAAAGGACCCCAAATAACTGCAGCAATTTTGAGAAAGAAGAACAAAGTAGGAGGGATCACAAACCTGATATCAAACTATACTACAGGGCCACTGTAATCAAAACAGCCTGGTACTGGCATAAGAACAGACATATTGAACAATGGAACAGAATAGAGAGCCCAGAAATAAACCCAAGTCTCTATGGTCAATTAATATTTGACAAAGGGGAGGAAGCATAAAATGGAGTAAAAATAGTCTCTTCAACAAATGGTGTTGGGAGAGCTGGATAGCTACATGCAAAAAAATGAAACTAGACCACCAACTTACACCATACACAAAAATAAATTCAAGGTGGATAAAAGACTTAAATATAAGTCGTGACACCATAAAAGTTCTTCAGGAAAACATAGGCAGAAAAATTTCAGACTTTCCATGTAGCGATACTTTCACTGATATGTCCCCGAGAGCAAGGGGCATAAAGGAAAGAAAAAACAAATGGGACTACATCAAATTAAAAATCTTCTGCACAGCTAACAAAAACAGCATTATAATGAAGAGAACCAACTATATGCGAAAATGTATTTTCTAATGATACCTCGGACAAGGGTTTGATCTCCAAAATATATAAAGAACTCATACAACTCCACTCTAGGAAGACAAAAAGCCCAACTAAAAAATGGGCAAAGGATTTGAACAGCCACTTCTCCAAAAGGGTATACAAAGGTCTCAGAGACATATGAAAAGATGCTCAGCATTGATAGCCATCAGAGAGATGCAAATTAAAACCACAATGAGATACCACTTCACACCAGTGAGAATGGACATCATCAACAAAGCAACAAACAACAAGTGTTGAAAAGGATGTGGAGAAAAGGGAACCCTAGTGCACTGGTGGTGGGATTGCAGACTGGTGCAGCCACTATGGAAAACAGTATGGGATTTCCTCAGAAAACTAAAAATGGAACTGCCTTTTGACCCAGCAATTCCACTGCTAGGATTATATCCCAAGAACCCTGAAACACAAACCCAAAAGAATTTATGCACCCCAATGTTCATAGCAGCACGATTTACAAGAGCCAAGTACTGGAAGCAACCCAAGTGCCCATCAGTAAATGAGTGGATCAAGAAACTGTGGTACATTTACACAGTGGAATTCTATGCAGCAGAAAGAAAGAAGGAGCTCCTACCCTTTGTGACAGCATGGATGGAACTGGAGAACATTATGCTAAGTGAAATAAGCCAGGTGGTGAAAGACAAATACTGTATGATCTCACCTTTAAGTAGAACCTAATCAACAAAACAAACAAGCAAGCAAAATATAACTAGAGACGTTGAATTTAAGAACAAAGGGACAGTAACTAGAGGGGAGATGGGAGGAGATAATAGGAGGAAAAGGGCAAAGGGTTTTCAGGAACAACTATAAAGGACACATGGACAAAACCAAAGGGTGGGGGTGGAATCAGGGGAGGGAGGTGGAGGTGGTTGGGGGGGTAGAGTGGGGGGAAAAGGCAGACAGGGGTACTTGAACAACAATAAAATTTAGAAAATGGAGAAAAAATAAATAAAATGATCAATAAACATCATATAATTGAAAAAGTATAAAAATGAAAATTAAATTAGAATGCAGCATAGAAGGAAACAAAAGGGTTAACACTATAAAAAGAAAATAAAAGACATGGAGCTTAGAGGAGAATCTAGTATAGTTTTTTAAATTGTATTAAGTTTATTGTGGTGACACTGGTTAATAAGTTTATGTAGGTTTCAATTGAACAATTTTATACAGTTCATGTCTGAAATGAGTTCTGGAAATAAAAACGGAGCTGAGACATGTTGAAGTGATAACGACTGAGGGCTTGTAAGTATTAATAAATGATACCAAACTGGATTTAATACTTAGGATTCCTTTTGAGAGTGCTCTATAATTCATCCTTCATCAATTTAAAATATCTGTGCTCTTACAACACCCTATTGTTACTATTAACACAGTACTTATTATTCTCTTTTATAATAACCTGTTTACTTTCTTCTGATTTGATTTTGAATTCAGGGAAGGTAAAACACTGGTTTCTATATCCTAATTTTAAATGCCTAGATAGATTCAGTTCACCAAAGAAGCATTTATTTAATAATTGCTTTTTGGATTAAATAATCTATTCCTGGTGCCTGGCACTCTTACACAACACAATGGGAGTGTACCCAATTTGATTGTATTAGCTTTTGGGGGCAACCTCGTCTTACTTTATCTGAGGCACTGTCTCTGGTCGTATTGGTTTTCTCTCCAGGTTCTTTTCTACACATTTTTTTCAAAATTATTTATTGTATGCCTACTATGTAATGCATTGTTCTAGATATTGTAACAATATTTATGACCAAAGGACAAATCTAATTCCTGTATGTAATTAAAGATCTAAAGAAGTGGGGCAGATAATAAAAGTGTATGTTAACTGTGGGAGTCAGGGGGACGGGGCAGGGGTGAGCTATGGGGAAGAAGGTGTGATGACTGTAATGGAACAACAATGAATTAAAAAATAAAATAAAAGTATATGTAAGTAAATAAATTAAGATGATATCAGGGAATAGTGAGCTCTACGAAGGAAATCAGTTGGGTGTGTGATATTTAAAGCATGGTTACCATAAAAGGGAAATCCATATGGTAAGTTTGAAATATATGTTATAGAGACAGAAAGAAAAAAGGGTTTTTCTTGTATTTCCCATAGCAAATTACCATTGTAAAAGGCCATGAAAGGGTATATTTCTGATGTAGGCAATCTCTGCAGGGATTTTTTTATTGGCCAATATGTATAGTTAAATGAATTATAAATATGGAAATATCAAGTAATACATTAATTCATAAAAATTGTATCGAACACTGAATATATTATTAAGCTACATTAAGTCCTTAAAATCTATTTGAGAACTTTACAATCTAGTTAAGAAAACAAGATTTTTAGAAGAGAAGTTTGTTATCAATATAAAGTAGTGAAGATACAGACCCAGTACTCAGCTGTATGTGAGTTGACTTATGATGTGCCTTATTTTTTGTGGCCCTACCTATCTTTTATTTTTATTGATGAATGAAATTCTCTTTTAATCTCAGTTTGTCATGCTTCAAAAAAATAACAGTGATTTGCAATCACTACAGTAAGAACAGAAGGCATAATTACCATGCCGCCTTTCAATGAAACTGCTTTGAGCAGGAGGCTTCACTTTCTGAAAGATATAATAGGTTAAGATAACGACTTATTTCCTATAATTTGTTTTCAGACAAGAAGACAGGCAAGTCATAAGTGCTTCAGGAATGCTCGCTCATTCAATTCTAGAGTTCCAGTGCCTTTGCTTTTGCCTGTTTTTACTTAGTAGTGATGGGAAGAAAGGATTTGTTCAGTTCTAACACATTTCTAATTGTGGTTGATAGCTCTCATAAACAATTTGATTAAAAAGTGGTTGGAATAGGGATATTTCTAAATTTGTATAAATTGCGACTCTAAATTTATCTTTGATTTTTAAACCGCCAGTGTTCTCCTTGTCTCCTATTGTGCAGCGACATAGATTGATGCATATGGATAGAATTTTGGTAAGTGTGGTAAGACAATTAGGTTGTCATTGACATAGAAAATTGTAGGAAGTCACATTGTACTGCTAAAAATATTTTTCATGTTGAAAGAAAAACTTACTGACATTTTAGGTACATCGTTTGCCATAATTGTGTTTAATATTAAAATGGTAGAAAGAGGGTTATCTGTAGTTATTAGTTTGTTATACACTGCAGCTCAATTCAGTTTGAATAGAGGGCACCTATTTGAAAAGCAAATGCCATAAGACTGAAACCAAACAATTTGCATATCTAGTGTATAAAATTTCCATTACTCTGCAAATAGCTATGACAGAAAACTTGAGCAACATATAACTAGTAATGCTATTCATACGGGCTTTAAAGAACTTTCTATACAATTTTATCTCATAGGAAATAGGTAACTTGAATAAAAGATAACACAATTGAAGATGAGAAAATGATATTATTAAGGAAGAAAAGGTAGGAAATAAAATAAATTCATGTAAATTCATGCAGTTTCTTTTTTTTTTTAATTGCAGCAGGAGTAATGATTGACAGGAGATTGGGGAACTAAAGTTTTTAGACTTTCAAAAATATAATTAATTCCATTCCTTTTAGAGTGGTGTAAATTGGTACATCCACAGTCATTATAAAATTTTGTCGAGTTTAAATTGGATACTTTTCTTTGGAAAATTTGCTGACTCTAGGTTTGGAGGAGGAAATACACAAAATGAGTTTCAAGTTTCGTATAGTGCCACAGAATAAATACTCAAAAAGTAAATGATGATACATATCCAAAGGATACAGAACACAGAAAAAACTCCTTATAATCAAAGCTGAATATTACAAAAAAAAGAAAAAGAAATAGAACAAAAAACATAATATTGGATCATAACCCAAAATGTAAAATAAATATCCACAGTCCATTGTTAACAAAAATAAATGATGGAATGAATTAATAAATAAAAAGAATGGGCAGATGTTTTTATGTAAAATAATTCCAAATAAATTATGCAGATACTCTGCCCTAAACTCTGGAGCTTAACTCACTCTGTAAGTATGGGTCACACATCATGGCTTGCTTCCAGAGTGTACTTGACAGAAAGGAAACGGAAGAGGAACATTACATTCTAAGACTTATAAACACTATTCCAGGAAGGTTACCAAAGTCAACATTACCAATAATAAGTCATATTTACAGCATTTACCCTTAAAATGATTGGATGAAAATGCAACTTTACCTTTGTGGCCTTCCTTCCAAAACCCATAAACCCTGTCTAATAATGAGAAATATAGCACACAAATTCCGCTAGAGGAAAGCCTACAAACTACCTGACCAATATTCTTCAAAACTGTCAATGCTATCGAAAACAATGCAAGTCAGAGAAACTAACATCCCAGATGGGCCTTTGGAACGTGAACAAATAAATGCAACATTATTATTTTGGAGGTAGACCCTGGAACAGAAAAAGGGCATTACGTGAAATTTAAGGAAATCTATACTATACAAAGTATAATTAATAAAAATGTATCAAATAGGTTTATCAATTATTACAAATTAATGAATAACTTTGAGAATAAAGTAGGATGTTAATAATGAGGGGATCTAGATGTGAGGCATAAAAGAACCCCAAAATTCTCTGTATTGTTTCTGAAACTTTTGTGTGACTCTAAAATTATTCTAAAATTAAATGTTTAGTTAGATACATATGTCTATAAAATTTGGCCTCTTGGAAATGTCCACTCGTTTATTCCTAGAGAAAAGAATTATATTATCTTTACCACTATAAAAAACTTCTCAAATTGTTCAGAATACTCATACTTCTTTAAAATATGCCAAATTCTGCATTAGGGACAATGTCGAAAATCAGGTAACAGATATTTTCCTTAGACCATTTAAAGAATGAATTTTTATTAGAAAGATTTTTACATGTAAACTGAGAATAAACAGTTAATTTAACTCCACTATATACTTAGAAATTTTCTAAGTAGAGGAAGAGGTATTTTATAAGTGTTCTTTAGTCAAAACATACATAATGTACCTAAAGTGGTGAGACTAATGTAAGTAGAAAACAGATAAGTGTTTTAAAGAACACAAAACTCCAATGTGTCAGTAGCAAGAGTAGAATTCATATGCTTCCTTAAAGATTGCCATATATTAGAGAGAAACAAGTGAGGGACAGGAAGGGATTTTCATGAGAAGTATCATAAAAAATAGTAAGATTACGTAACTTGATCCATTAAATTTGGCTAGATTTAAATCAAATGAAGTGATTTTTTAAAAAAAGAAATAAGTAAAAACAAATAAAAACAAAAATCTCTTCCATTTCCAGATAGGAAGAATTGCATGTGCAAAGGCTACAAACAGGGATAAACAAAAGAGGGAGGAGTGGGCTGTTAGAGTATGCCTGTGGGCGAGGAGCGGGCAGGACTCAAGTAATGGTGGGTGCATTTTGGAAGTTAGTTTGGAACTAGTATTACAGAAAACCTTTGGTACCACAAATAAAACTATATACAACAAGTGGAAAAACCTGAATTACTTTAGAATCAGCCATAATCAGCTTACCTTGAATGTTTTGTAACCATTTTTTAGTGTGACAATGTATGACCAAAAGCCAGGTATATAAAAAAATAGACTTTGCTGCCATTTCACATCTGTATTTATATTAAAAATAGATCTGACACTATATAGCATAACATTTATATGTATGAGCAATGAAGAAACCAATTACCATATTTTTTAACTATAAGACGCACTTTTCCCCCTCAAATTTGGGAGGAAAATGGGGGTGCATCGTATAGTCCAAATGTAGTTTACCTGGCTCACATTGGTGGAATATTTTGTTATTTATGTTATTTAGTATTTTACCCCATTTTTTGCTTCAACATTTTTTTCCTGTTTTCCTCCTCTAAAACCTAGGTGTGTCTTATGGTCTGGTGTGTCTTACAGTCCAAAATATACAGTAATATATGACATAGGTAGATCTAGAATTAAAATCTCTGATTTGAAGGCTCATTTATAAATCTTTTGAAATGATCTATACATTTCAAAACATTTAACGTTATTCTCTAGCATCAATAGACAGTTCTCTTGACTCTTCTAAATCTGAAAGATACTGCATTTGTTTAGGATTTCCTGGGTGAACAGATTGTAGAAGTACAGATTATTAGCCTCATCATAAATGACTTTCAACCAACTCATCCCCATAAAATACAGTATATTACTTGAAAGAATATTAACAAATATGTTGGTCCTTAAAATTTCCATCTTAACTGATATATTTACTGGAAATAATTAGATAGCAATAATTTCCAATGGGAAGTCTTTCAGTTGAGAGAGGGAAATATTGATTCTGTATTTTTTTCCATAAATGAGAAAGATAATTAGAACTTCAGAACTCAATTATCCTGTTCATCCTCTCCTATGCAAACATTTACATTCTTAAAGTCCAGGTTTAAATAAACGTCACTTTGGAAGATGTTAAGAGGTGCAAGGGTACAGGATTGGGCTGTTTCCATCCAGCTCTGCCTAAAATCACTTAAATACTTTTGAACAAGACTATATTCTCTATGCTTCAGTTTCTGAGCATATAGAGAGTAGAATCAGGTTCTCTTGCATGTGTCAGTCACTACAGGTATTTACAAAATACTGATTTGTTTTATTGTCTTTCTATCTATAATTTGCCATACAGAATTTATTCTGTCTTTGCTTCCTTACTCTTCTAAATGATTTTCTAGTTTTTCTGACTTCCAAGCCCCACGGTAATTTCTGCAGTGGGTTGTTTAGAGGTCTAACTGTAGCCGACAGGGTCTGGGCTATAAATGACATGGTGCCAGAGTGAGAAAACTGTGACTCTGGCCTTCAGAAACCTCTTCACTTACCTGGAACACCTGATAATCAGTTTGAACTTTTTTTTTCAGATCAAGTTACTCTGACCAATGACTTATTCTGAATAATGCTGAGCTTTTTCTCTTCATAACTGGGACATGTTAACATAACCTACAACATTTTGTTATCAGCATCCAGTGTGAGATGACTGTTTAGAAAGTCTGAAAAACAAACTAATCAAGTCTGCACATTCTTTTTCAACAGACCATTATTATCAATGATCAAAGCAAGTGAAGTGCCTCTGTTAGCTTATGTTGAAGTAACAGCACTGGATTCCTCCTTAAACTAATTATATTTGGTTACCTATGTAGGACAGAGCACAAGAAAACAAATGCAATGGGAATTTTTTCCCACAGCGAGTATGGGTGAGAAATAATCAGTATTAAAGAAAGACAAAAGCTCCAAAAGGATGAAAATCAGATTGGTCTCATCAGTAAGGATAAAATCCATGATAATATAGAATATCCTGAAAAAGCTGAAAAAATAACTTTCAATTTAGAATTCTATACCCTGCATGTTCATTAAAGTGTAAAACTCACACGAAGACTTGTTTTTAACTGAACAGTGCGCATATTAATCAAATATAACATGCAAATATTGTCAATAAAAAGAATGTGCAAGAAATAAGAAATTAAAGTTTGGGAGAAAAATTTAGGATGTAAGAAATTATAGTAATAAAAATGCTGGGATAATATTTACTTTAACTATCTTACAATTTTATATGTCAATTATAACTCCACAGATTTGAAAAAATTAAAACCAGAAGGATAACAACCACAAAAATTATGGTTAACTTTCAGTAATGTAAATGTTTATTGACTAAAATTACTAAATTTAAAATTTAAAGGGAAAAGAACATCAAGTATTATAGCATAGTAATAATAGTTGACACATATAATGCTTAAATTATTTTAAATTGATTTACATGTACTAGTTCACTTAATTCTTGTCATGGCTCATTGAATAGATACTGATAATTTTCCTATATTTTTGTGCATGAGGAAAATATGGCATTGAAGTTTCATATTCTGCTAAGGTCATAAGTAAATGAGGTAAGACCTGACCTCTGGTGGTCTGACTTCAGAGGTTGCACTTACCTGCTAGATTCTATTGCCTCCCCAAGAACTGAGTGCTCACGTTATTAGGCTGTTGGGGGAAAGAATGGAGATATTGATTAACATATACATTTTAAAATATATATATAATGTAATAGTAGAAAATAGTATAAAATTAAAATTAAAAAGAATAAAAATATAAAAATGATCAATCACTAGTACTTGGAAAATAATGAGGAATAAACATAGTTCATATAAATTATAATATACAATTATATATATACATCAGAAAACATGGTAGAAAAATTTGAATAATAGTAATTATTCATTTATTTAATGTGTTTTTATTGAGCTCATACGTGTCACAAAATTTTTTACTGTGGTAAATAAATTGGTGAACAAAAGAGGAAAACACCACTTGTCCACAGAACATATCTTTTAGCAATCCCGATAAATATTAATTATTTTCACTACTCAGGTAAATTTTTTTTTCACAAATGTGCTAAGAACCAAAAATTTAGCTACATGATGTTTACGTGAAACACACAACTGAGAAAAATCTAGAACAGTTAAAGGTTAAAAAATGGGAAGTGTGCACAGAGGAAATGCTAATTAAAAGTAAGATTATGTAAGAGCATTAACATCAGACAAAATACCCTAAAGTCCAAAAAGCTTTGTTTGAAATAATGAAACTCATTTCACAATGTTATAATGAACAAATTGTCAGAGACAAGATAAAATAAGTAAAATTTAGCAGCTAATATATGGAAATAAGTACACAGAAATATTTTTAAATAATGAATATATGAAAAAAATCTTGAGATTTGTATCACACTTCTTTTTGAAAGTGATAAGCATGAAAAAGAAAAAGAAGGAGGAGGAAAAGTGGGAAGGAGGAGGAGAGAGATGAAGAAGGGATGAAGTAAATGTAGAAAATTTGAATATAAGTAACAAGTCTGACACAATGCATACACATTATATATAGCTGTTTAAATAAATTAGAAGTATAAAATAACATCAGTTATTCTTATTTTATTGCTATTGTTATTACTTTTCATTATTCTGCAGATTGACATGGGTCTCTAACATGGTTGTACTCAATGAATGGCCAGGCCTTGAATCACAGGTATCTTCCTTTCTCTGGCATCTGGTGGTTGATGCTGGCTGGGGATGTCAAGCAGAACAGCTATGTATCACTTCTCTTGGGCTTCCTTACAGAATGGAGACTGAATTACATGAACAAGGTTCTCAAGAGAACAAGCCAGAGGAAAGATACACTTCTTTTTTATTACCTTACCTCAGAAGTCAGACAGTAACATTCTGCTACTTTCTATTCATTAGAATCATGTCATACAATTAACCTGTATTCAAAAAAGTAAGGTTCAAAGTAGACTCTTGATGAGAAAACTGTTGCAGAATTTCAGGATATATTTAAAACCACCACACATATAAACAACTACAACCAGAAATACAAGAAAATGTTTAGTTTCAAAGAATCCATGGACTATTCAAAAATGTACCACACAGTATGTCATTTTCAACAGCAAGGAATTAGTAATACCTGACACTTGCAAATAAAGTGTCGTATCACTAAGGGAAAGAGAGCCTAGGTAAATCTTACTGTTAGAAATAAATGTAAAACATGATCCTAAATAATTTATAGATGAAAACAGATACCATGATAAAATGACAAAATATTTTGTAAATAGGAATACTACAAATAAATATTGTGTTTTCATTATGTAAGATATCTGGGAGAGTCAACAAAACAATTCATCAGCACATAAACTACAATAGAACAAATGTTGACAGAAGTTTTTCAGACAAGGGAAATAATAAACGATGGAAACTGGGATCTACAGAAAACATTGGAAACCCCTGATGAAAAATAGAAAATATGTGGGTGTATATTTGAGACATTACTTTTCTTATTTTAATATATTTAAATGCCAATTGTATGTTTACAGCAAAAAATATGAGCAATTATATTTTGGGTTTATAAAAATAGAGGTAAGGTATATAAAAAGAGCACAAAGAAAAGAGAAGTATAAATTTGAAAACTATATTTTTTGTGAAGTTCTTACATAACATGAAATATTATACTATTGTTTCAAGCAAGACCATACTAGTTTGAGTACATATTGTAATTTTGGGGGAGGTGAGTTAAGTGGATCTTGATTTCTCTTTTGATTGGAATGTACCCCGTGGGGAGAGAAAGAAGGCAGGTATTTCATTCTAATCTTGTTGAATTGGTTTTTAAGTAAATAGAGTTATGAAAGTGATATGAGATCTTACAGAGAGAATGCCTCAGCAGCATGTCATTTGCTACAAAAGTAATGTCAGGAAACCCAGGATCGATGGGTTTGTAAAACATGAGATTTGTTAAGATGGTAGATTTCATGTCAAATTTTCTTCCACAATAAAAATATAAAGTTTATTTTTAAAAAGAAGGACTGAGTTAGACAGACTAGGTAAAATATCAAAACCCACAGATATGCCATTTCCAAGAAATGCACATTAAATATTTAAAAAGTAGGTTAAAGTTACTTAAAATATGCCATGCAAACTTGAATCAGAAGAGAGCTTGAACAGTTCTATTCATATCAGCCACAGGGTATTTTGAGATAAATATTATTAGAGAAAGTGCTATATTTTCTAATGATAAGGGATGTCAGTTCATTAAGAAATAAAACAATTCGTCCTGACCAGTGTGGCTCAGTCGGTTTGACATCATTCTGCCACGTGAACTGTTGCTGGTTCGATTCCCAGGTTGGGACACATGCCTGGGTTGTGCATTCAGTCCTTAGTCTCCCCGTGCATGAGAGGCAACCTATTGATGCTTTTCTCTCACATCAGTGTTTCTCTCCCTCCCTTTCTCCCTCCATTCCCTTCTCTCTAAAAATAATTAAGTACAATCTTAAATAAAAGAAATAAAACAATCCTATAGAGTCTTTATGAACTTATCTATAATTCTGATTGTTTTTTATTCCTAATAAAATGTAATAGATGTTTGGACAAAGTTTGTACTCTTTGTTGTTAAATCTGAAAATTCAGATATACATTCCTTTGTTTACTTTTTGTGTTTATTTCTATTCAGTCCTATGTTACAATGGTATGTTTCTCATGGTTTGGAGAAGGAAACAATTCTGTGAAAATAAGAAAAAAATAACACAAGTTCTTGGAGGTATAAAATATGCCAATCCTGCATTGTACTAATAGGCTTTATCCCAGAGTAATTGCCCTGGACATTGACCTGTAAGTTGGCTGCAAAACTGATTGGGACCATCATGTGGGCTAGGCTAAAAGGTGCTTGTTATTACACTTCTGCGTGTATTGAAATAAGTACATTTAAGGCAAATTAATGAATGAACAGTACAATGAGGCTACTAATAATGTAACAGGCAAGATAGGCAGGAAATAAATGTCCGATTTATAGTAGTGGCTAAAGATTTACCTGGATGAGTGAGTTTCAGTAGTTTCAATTATTTGGCAGGCTTTAATATTCAATAAAGGGGGAGAGAGCAAGGGAGAAAAAGAGGGAGGGAAAGGGGGATAGACACAGAAACAGAGACAAAGAGACAGTGAGAGAAACCTACAATGATAACCTTTTATGAATGGAAAATAATCAATGCAGATTGTGCTTGCTTGAAATGAAAAAATAATGAAGCAAATGTACTTGGTTTAAAGTAGCTGGGCTATCAAAGTGAAAATGAAAATAAAAGTTTTGGGTTTAGAAACATTGTAGAAGTCAATGGCATCCTTCCTCTGTACTACTCATATGTAGGCAGTTTCATAGTATGAGTCTCTTTCCCACATTGTCTAACTTTTCTAGAACCAATATGTCTATAAAATATATGAATATTTACTCTGAAAATGTTATATTGCCAAAATCAACAATAGATTATAACATAGTTTAAGAAACTTGCATGTTTTATTGAAAGTAACATACATCTCAGTTCTTCTATTTATGTTAGATTAAACCTTTTAATGTGGTCTTTATATGATACTTTCTGAGTACCACACTGGACTTGCCCTGTTGTTTTGCTCCCAAGCATCAACATTAAATGCTGTATTACGGTTGAAAGTAGTACAGGCTATGTTGAAAGATAAGATTATCTTTGGTTTTCCTCTGTTAGTTCACCTCTCATATATTAAATTAAGTTTGATTTTCACTTGTGTTTTCCCATGTTTCCAGATTTAGCTCTTGAGTAAGAATAGCAGTAGGAGATAAAACACCTGTGTGTGTGTGTGTGTGTGTGTGTGTGTGTGAGAGAGAGAGAGAGAGAGAGAGAGAGAGAGAGGGAGGGAGAGAGAGTGAGATGATAGAGATTGAGAATGTAGTAACCTACCTCCAAAATGTAGTAGTCTCTCTTTTCTGGAGGGTAAGTCGGACATAAAATGAGAACTATGCAATATATATCTCTGTAAAGATATATGCTATGGTACATATATTTACACATTTGTGCAAATTATATTTCTTTTCAAATTTTCTATTACGTTAAGTTATATCAAGTTTGCTACTGAGCTCTGTGAGGTGACAGAATCTATATTCCGTCTCAAAGATCAACATCTTTCATTTTGCCATCTGTTTAAAAACACTGTCTTCATTATCTTCTCTCTGGCTGAGTAAAATCAGAGGAGACAGATTGCAGCCTATTGAATTCTTAGCAAGTAAATTCATTTGAGAAAAGAAATCTAAACAAGGTAGTGACCCTATTATATCAATCAGCTCTGTATTTGAAAGTTAGAGCAGAACTGTCGGGAATTTCCTTAAGCTTCTTATTGGAAAATGAATCAGGTTCTTGAAGTCACTGTTACACATCTTTCGTCACAACTGCAATTCCGTAACTGCTCCTTCAATTGCCCCTGGATTTAGACTCAGTAAGAGTCAGTCCAATCCACGAGAACTGTAAATGCACATATCAAGGATTCAGTTATGTAAGAGTTCCCTTTGCCTCCTGCTCCTCAGGTGCTGGGCTGAAAATAGGGCCTATGTGGAGGAGCCGACAGAGACTTTTCATAAAGCACTTACGGGTTGGTTGGAGGACTGTCACTCCAGAAGATACCCTACAGGGTGAAATCAGATGACTGCTTCTTGGAAGACTCAGGAAAAGTCTTCAGTAAGACAGTTGTTGTTCTGTCTGCATTACATTTCCAAGATTTTAATGATTCATCTGTGTCTTTCAAAAAAACTTTTGGTAAAAAAAAAAAAATAATAACCTGACTGATGAGCACCAGATAAAGTGTAAGGGTGCTGCTCTTTTCTGTTTTACCAAGGCCCACTGATCAAGGTTTGTAAGAAGTACCCAGAGATGGAAAGGAAAATTCATTTAGTCTGGGCTTCTCATAAAATTAAATTTTGGTGCAAATCAAGGGGTATGCGTCCTTCCAGGCTGCCATTTAAAGTGTCTCTCCTAAAAACTAAAGGTAAGGGGAAATATATGTTCATGCAAACCTTAAGTTGTTCACAGATCATAAAAGAAAAGTGATCAGCCCTGACTGGTTTGGCTCAATGGGTTGATCTTAATAGACCTAGTTTCCTTTCCAGAAATGGGCTTCTCTTTCCCTTTTCTGGTCCCAAAATGATACATTTCACCATACAATTCTAAGAAATGTTTAGAGAAGTTATCTTACTATGACATTGCTGTCTCTGTTAAATATAGCCAATCTGAAATCAGTACTCCACTTTGTACAGCTGACCAATGAAGAAAACCAACTTTTGCCTCGGGAAGAACACAGCTGATCAGAAGTGGCTGAATGTATAGCCCATGGACACATGGTGGGATTAAATACTTGTGCAGCTTCCTCTTAGAGAGTCAACCTAAATCACCATCTTTGCAGCCATTTGGCAGCTCTCTGATACTGGGAAAAAGTATCATGTTGGCCTGTGGTCGTGAACAGTTCACCAAGCCATACTCCCAGGATGACCACTTAGGCATGAAGCTGATGCTCTTACAGTCATAGAGCAGAGGTTGTAGAGTGCTCTGACAGAGAGAAGCAAAGGCAGAGCATCATGTGGTTGCAGATCTAACCTCAGATTACCTAGCTCAAAAGGCACCACTGCTCTTGGCTGTCCCAGCCACTCAAAAAGCATATAAAACATTTTGAGAAAGGTGCTTCTGGAAACCAGGATTTACTTCTTGTTACGCAGGGAAATCTTTGCCAACCAGAAAAGGATCAGGATGATACACATAACATTTCATAAAAAGTACTCCACAGGGTGGGCCACCCTAAGCTGTAGCGTGCTGAGGTCTAGGTAGTATAGCTGCCGCCATGGCAGTAACAACATGGATTCTATCTTATTTCGTATATATTCTACACATCCATTTTACTTCGTCCATTATCCATAAGTCGATAAACATTTGTACATGTTTATGTAAATGCATATGCATATGTAATAAACATTTATACATAGCGGTGAGTAGACATAGGCGTATGATATATCACATACATACACACATACCTATAAAAAAACTTAATTCACCTATCAGGGTAGAAATAATTTAAAATAGTGCAGTGCTGATTCTTTGATAATTTTGAAGTGAAATAGCATAATATTGAGGGATTTTCATCAGACCACATTTGTTTTAGGAAACTAAAAAAAAAAAAAAAAATCTTTGTACTTCCAAGCAGTTAATGCATCACATTTTAATTAGCAGGGATTGTTTTCTGTGGTATTGGGATGCTGAATTCATTACTTACTGAACCATTTAATTCCTTCACTGGTAATTATCACAGAGGTAGGTGGATAAGCAAAAAATGCCAAATATCTTATTTGTTGTTTTTAATCTCATAATAATTGTCTACTGTGTAACAGAGATCACAGCACTGCATTGTTTATGTTTACCCTTGGTTAAATCATTTGAAAATGTAATTTCTTTCTAATTTGAATCTATACTCATTTTTTAAATCTGTATTTTGTGTACTTGTGCCATTCATTTTATTTCATGTTAGGATCAATCTAAAATGGTATATTGTCTATATTTTAAATGCAATTGTTATTGATAGAGACAGCATGAAATAAAAGACTGATACTACTTTAACATAAGCCTACAAAATACTGTAGATTTGACCCTTAGGTGTTCAGACTTAGTTAAATGGATATAGAGGAAAGGTCACTGTCTACAGGTCTAGTCTTTTAAGTGTATCATCGAAACTCCCCTTATGAAGTGACATTGTGCCTGAAATCCCTCTAGCTCTTCTTTCATAACTGAAACTTAGTCATAATATTTAGTCTCCATTTTGAGAATTAAAGACAAGAAAAAACTCACCCAAAAAACACCAACATTGTTCTAGAACAGCTCATTAAAAACACACAGGTTTTTTCTAAAAGCAAATAGATTCATACTCAGTCTACATATGTTCATTAATTTTCCTTTCCTTTTTTCTTTTGTAACTATTTTTACCCCTTATATCTTCATTTCCTGAACTGATACACTGTATCTTATGAGAAAATAAAAATATCTCACCATTTATACATGAATTTACTAATCAAATATTTAACCGTGTATTGTATCAAGTTAAAAGCTCCCCCTTTCTCCTGCAACTTACAACTTTGTTTTTATTTTTTGTCAGTTTTCAGACTTTATTAATAAGTTTTAGAAATATACTATCAATGATAAATCAACAGAGTTAAGTAGTGTGATTATTGTGTGAAAATAATTAAGAAACTATCAATATATCCATTCAAAACTAATATTGTGCAGATATTATATAGGTTAGCCTCAAGCTCACCAGGCACATTCTAGCATACTAAGAAGCTTTGCTGCTTTGTGATAGCTCAGATTCAGTTTCCTAAAACTATGTTTGCTTATAATTTTAAAAAGGTTTCAATGATTCCCTGCTAACCACATGACAAAGAGAAAACTCAGACTGAGACTAAAGGACTCATGCAGTCAGCTGCCATTTATCTCACCTTCCCATCCCCTGGTCTTCAGTATGGCTCGTTTGCTCCATCTATCATGTTTGTGTTTCTCACTTTCATGATTTGTTTCCATACCTTCTCTTGGGTATGTAGCTTTTACTTCTCTACACGTCACTATTTTTTTTTTCCTGTAAGGATCTTGTCAAATCTGAAGTTTGAGCACTTTTTCTTTCACATTTACTGACTTGGAAGTGCCATTTCATTATTCTCATCCACCCTACTCTCCATATGTATTGCTTATTCATCTGTTTTCTTCATAAATAAGGATACTAATTTTGTAATTAGATTGTCATCTTCTTGAGAGGAGTCCATGACTGCTATATTACATTGTATGCTATGCCTTTTTATATTTTACATAAACATCTATTATTATTTATTTATTCACAGTGCTTAAAAATTCTAAGAATGCAGTAGAATCTAAATTAATGTTATTGACTGATCACCTATCATCTGAATTAAGCACTTTGATATTCTGTGCATATAGAAGTCATAACTCAACTGTCTTGCTGTTATCAGAATGGAAAACTTTGGTGAAGAAAATAGTCTATGGTGTCAAGAAACATGAAGAGTCTAAAATTTGACCATACTTGGAAACTGTCAAGTCAGCCATCCACAGTTCCATGAATGCTGGTGGAAAACACACAACTTTAATACAGAAAACCAGTAAGATAAGAATTTTGACTGACTGATTCTCCTTGTCCCAAATCAGACAAGAACATACAAAGAAGCCCAATGGATTCTTGCACATGGTAGGGATGTTTGACAAAAGAAGAACTTTGAGTTTAGGGATCTATATTTTTTATAATGAGCAATGAGCTTTTCCGGGCCTCTGTTTCAGAAGAAGACATTTTCTCTGTTGTCTAAGGCAGTTTACTATAGAAACATTCTTAAAAATTGAGTCCAAAAAAGGTGGTCATTGTTCCTTTTTGCAAAATGCTCAGAAATATGAGAGTCTCCTAAAATAGGGCTAGGCCAAACAAGAAAAGAAAACAGAATTCAATATAGGTTGTTGATGAAAATTCCAGTTAAAAAATTACTCACAGATATGTCTTTCTTTCACCTCTCTTAGTGCAAAAGTGAAATATCCAGATTCTACCTTTGCATGAGTAGAGACCTAACGGTATCTCCACACCACCACCACCTTGCTCCTCCTGTCAAACTCAGAGTATTTGATTTATCACTACTATGATAAATCTTTTTTTCTTGTAATTCTTTTCCATTTCACCCTTCCATCTGACTGAAGTGCTAGGAACTATGAATCTGTATAAGATGAAAAATGGCTCTTTCACTCACTTATTACTCTTCTTTTGCATAGCAACAGCTATAATTATATAGACTGTCAAGCCCTAGGTCAAATAATTTCAGACTTGAATCTTCCATCGTAGTAGTCATTAGTCACCTGTGGCTACTGACACTTGAAATATGTCTGTTGATGTGTGCTACTTGAAATACATGCCAAATTTTAAAGATTTAACAAAATAAAAACATTTCATTAATAAATTTTATGTTAATTTGTATTGAAATTATGTTATTTGGAATATATTGGGTCACATAAAATATATTATTGAAATTAATAATGTTCCTTTTACTTTTTAGTGATGTATTATAAAATTAAAAATTTTCCACTTGACTTACATGTGTGGCTCATTTATATTTTATTTTTATAGCACTTATCTGGAGTTATTCTATTAAGATGTCTGATCTAATTTGCTGACTCTCTGAGTATATTCTTATTGGCATTAGATTTCATTGGGCCATCATTTTTATGTAAAATTGGCTTAGAAAAAAAATTGGGTGATTCATGTGTCCATATTGAATTTATCTCTTCTGCCCTCCTGTCCCATATTTGGGGCTTACCCCAGCTAACAATTAAACAGTGATTAGCTTAAATTTTTATACACCTTCTGCACACCTTGTTCACATATCTTTTGGTAAGAGGAGGTTGTTATTTGAGACGAGTATTCATTGGCTCCTCAGTAATCATAACATACTAATACTGATGTTAGAAGCAGTAGAATGGACAGTACTGTAGAGCTGTAGCATTTATCCACTTTACAAAGGACCCTTGGTTATCACCATATGGCTTGGTTGATTCTGAATTCTGTTAAGTGAATTAATTAGTAGAAATTATATCCTAAGATGAACATCTAATCTATAGGGTTGTAATTAGTTATACGTACTCTAGAGTTCATTTTACCATTTCCTTCTGAATTTCTTTAAATTGTGTCTCTTTATATTTAACAGGTATAATGAGAGCTTAACTGAAGATTTTATGTGTGTATGTTATTTTATTTTGTTTTTTGGATTATTTAAAATGGAAGAGTGCACAGAGAAATTGGAGTACATGTCCTATTTAATGGGTAAATATTATTTCAATATCTTGAAATAATATCTTTTCAATTCTGTTCTTCATGGCTAAATAAAAATGATTTAAATAACTTCCTCATAATACAAATGGAAAATATGGACTTTAGATGAGGCTTTAAAACACAAAGCTTATCTAATGTTTTATTATCCAGAATTAAAAAGTACACTGTGGCTAGAATTCATTATAATTCATCAATCATTTCTAGAAATGTGTTTTAGATTTTTGCTGTTGCTATACCTCATAGTTACGAAGTTATAAAGCTACCATCCCTAAAAATGAGAAGATTAGCTTCTTGAAAGGACATTCAGTTCCCTCAGGTGTTGTCACTAGTAAATATGTGCTCTCCCGTGGTCTCAGAGCAGAGAAGTTTACCCTTCTGTGCAGATGATGTTATTAATACTTTACTTCATATGACTGTTGTGAGTACTTTACCTATATTAAAGTAACATATGCACCATTATCTATTGTCGCCGTAAGACTATGACTCAAAAATGTTTGGGTGAGCAATGGATATTAATAAAAAGTAGTAGTAATTAGTTATGGTCATCTGAAAGTTAAACTTCATATCATGTATTATGTGCTCTCGTTGGTTCTGTTACCTTTTGCAATATTATAGGAGTGCTATACTTGGGCTAAAATAGTGTTTCTAAGATTTTTGAACATAAAAGAATACCTACATATACCATTAGGAAATGAAAATAAAATGAGGAAGAGAAACATCTTACAATAATAAATGTGATAATTAGCGCCCTGGCTGGTGTAGCTCAGTGGATTGAGCGCGGGCTGGGAACCAAGCGGTCCCGGTTCGATTCCCAGTCAGGGCACATGCCTGGGTTTCAGGCCAGGTCCCCGTTAGGGCCATGTGAGAGGCAACCATACATTGCTGTTTCTCTCCCTCTCTATCTCCCTCCCTTCATCTCTCTCTCTAAAAATAAATAAAAATAAAATCTTTAAAAATAATAATAATAATAATAAATGTGATAATTAAATAAATCTCTGTAACCCGAAGCTATATTTAATTCACATACTATTAAATTCTAGTTTATGTTAAAAAATGAACATGCTGTAATCAGACTTTAAAGATTGAGTATAAATTCTACAGTATTTAGTTTTAAATGTTCCTCTAACCACTGATTATCTTGATTTGATTTAAAAATATAGGCAGAATTAATCTAACCTTTTAGAAATGAATTTTCTCAAAGGTAAATTTAAAAAATATTAGTAAAAATTAATCAGTTTTATATTATCAGTTTATATAATCAGTTTTGTATTAAAATCAGCATTTTTCTATTAGGAGCAAGTGTATTTTACTCTCATATCAGAAAATAGTATTATTATTATTATTGATATTATTTTCTTGATTACAAAGATGTCTTTTAATGGTGGAACATCTAGAAAACAGGTGACAAACACAAGGCCCTCAGGCCGAATCCGGCCCTCCACCTTGTTTTATCCGCCGGGCACCTTGTTTCTACCGGGCGGCAGTGCTGAGCTCTCACTTAACTGTTAAGAAGTAGTTACATTTATACAGTCCTAAAGTTACATTCGGCCCTTTGAAGGCAACCTGGAGGCTGATGTGGGCCCTGGTGAAAATGAGTTTGGCACCCCTGCTCTGGAATAACCTTTTACTTATATCATCAAATGAAGATTGGGCATTTGAGATGTGAAGAGACCAACTGTTCTACAAAGGAAATCTCCAGTTAATGTCTGTTTCCCTAGAGTGATTATTCATAGTAGCCTCTTTCATTCTCAAGTGTTTTAGAACTAGAAAAATCAAGTAGATCGAGACTATATAATTCTATTGCTATGAGGGGGGAAATCTGTTAGCGAAATAAAATAATCTACCAAGGAGACTGAAAAATAAACATACATAAATTAGTGACAGGAGTATTTTGCCTTATAACAAATTCAAGATAAGTTAGAGGAAAAATTGTTTTACTAAAGTCAGTCAGAAAATGAAGGAAAAATAACATGGGACAGCACGTAAGCAGGAGGTGGGCAGAAATAAATTCCAGAGACACAGGGGAGATATCTGATATAGTTTTTATTGAATTCTCAGTGCAAATTTACATGACTAAGTCAGGATCATTTAAAGAATAAATAGAAATAAGTAGATCTTCTGGTCTTTGTTGTTCTTCTCAAATATCTAACTTTAAAAAAACAACAACTACACTAAACTAGTAGGGCAGAAGTTGAACAACATCTGGGGAATTTCATTTTGGACATAATTAATGTAAAAGAAAAAATTTATAAGCATCATATAAGGTAGTCAAGATGATGTTTGGATTTTCAGAAGAAATGATTTAATTGATTCAAAAACATGTTAAACACTGAAAACCTAGTTAAATTGTAAACATGACATTTTAAGAGGCAGACTGACAAACCAATGTGTTTTTTTACGGTTCATAAATACGATAACAAGGTCATTTTAAACCATAACATTTGAAAGAAACAAAGGGCATGAATTAATGTCATTTCAGATTGTTATGGACTGAATGTGTCTCTCTCAAATTTCTATGATGAAGCCCTAACATCTAATATGATGGCATTTAGAGATGAGACTTTTGGGAGGTAATTTGGGTTAGATGAAGTCATAAGATTGAAGTCTTCATAATGCAATTGGAGAAAGAGGAAGGGCAACATAAGTACACAATTAGAATGCATCGGTCTACAAGCCAGGAAGAAAGATCTCACAGAAACCACCGCTGGCACCCTCCCTGATCTTGGACTTCCAGGATCCAGCACCAGGAGAAATAACTGTTTGTTGTTTACAGTTACATGATATGTTGCTATGGCAGCTCCTGCTGACTAAAACATAGGTATATACAAAAAGGTACTATTCTAAATAATATCTTTTTATATATGTTGGCCTGCCATCCCTCATGCTGTACCATATGGCTACAGACAGCCAAATTTTAGGATCATTATATGCCATGCCATAGTACAAGATTTCATTTCCTCAAGAAAATTTTTTTATCAGTGAATTCTTATGACAGTGGATTCCAACAGTTTATAAAGCAACCCTTTACTTATAAAGTGAGTATTTTGAATAAGCATGGGAAAGCAATTTACCAAGGATGTTATAGAAGGATATTCCAAGTTGAATGGAAGATTAATTAGACCACATGGCACTTGGAATAGCATTCAATTAAATATATTGTGTGAGACTTTTCTGTTTGGCTTAGTTTAAGTAAGACACTGCATTTCCATTTTACTGTGTTTATATTGACATCAAATTTAGTTACTCTTTATTTATGATTCAGTTTTATGATTGAAGTCTATATGTTTATTTTATTTTTTAAAAGAGTTTATTTATTTTTAGAGAGAGGGGAAGGGAGGGAGAAAGAGAGGGAGAGAAACATCAATTGAGTGGTTTCCTCTTGTGCGCCCCCTAGTGAGTACCTGGCCTGCAACCCGGGCATGTGCCCTGACTGAGAATCAAACCAGCTACCATTTGGTTTACAGGTGAGCACCCAATCCACTGAGCCATACCAGCCAGGGCTATGATAAAGTATACTCAGTATATTTTATAAAAATATAAGCATAGAGTATGAGTAACTGATATCATAGTGTAGTTATATGGTACAAATATTCTTTAATTAGAATTGCCGCATACAGCACCAATTTGTAATAAATTAACTAGCTTTCTTAGTCAACACAATAGGGCAATCACTGTTTTGTACTCCTTGCCAATAAACACCAATACTTTCCACAAAGTTAATGGAGATTCCCACTCTGCTTTTGTGTATTATGACGTGTATTACTAGCTTTCTCTTCTTGCTAGATGATAACAATCTTCTAAGTAACATTTCAGTTCAGAATGTTTAGTCGCATTTTTTAGGTCACGGTTTCTCCAGTTTGGTCTATGCATCCAGGACCTGCGCCCTCTTATTCATGTACCCCTATGGCTCTACAACATGCCTGTGTGCCCCAGTGAGACCTAATTCTGTATCTCTCTTGAACCTTGAAATTGAGGTAGCAATGAACCCTTTAACCCTGACTCTTCCCAGTCCTTTCATGTCCTCACAAATATATTTTCCCAGTTTTTTGTCTTATTTTTTATTGTTATTTATTACAGTTGTCCCAGTTTTCCCCATGGCTCTCCCCTGCGCCACCCACACACTGCTCCCACAGTGAATCCCCACCCTGTTGTCCATGTCCATGGGTCATTCATACACGTTCTTTAACTAGACCCTTCCCCTTCATTTCATTCTTATCCCTGTCCTCCCTCCCCTCCGGTCCCTGTCAGTTCCTTGTTTCCATGCTTCTGGTTCTATTTTGTACATTTGTTTGTTTTCGTTCATTACATTCTTGTTATAGGTGAGATCATAATAGTATTTGTCTTTCACTGCCTGGCTTATTTCATTTAGCATAAAACTCTCCAGTTTTATCCATGCAGTCACAAAAAGTAGGAGTTCCTTCTTTTTTCTGCTGTGTAGTATTCCATTATGTAAATGTACCAGCTTTTTGATCCACTCATTTACTGATGGGTACTTAAGCTGTTTCTAGCACTTGGCTATTTTAAATAATGCTTCTGTGAACATTGGGGTCCATAGGTTCTTTTGAATTGGTGTTTCAGGGTTCTTAGTGTATAATCCCAGCAGTGGAATCACTGGGTCAAAAGGCAGTTCCGTTTTTAATTTTTTGTGGAGATTCCATACTGTTTTCCACACTGGCTTCACCAGTCTGCATTCCTACACACAGTGCACTAGGGTTCCCTTTTATTCACATCCTTTCCAGCATTTAGTGTTTGTTGATTTATAATGATAGGCATTTTGACAGGTATGAGGTGGTATCTCAATGTGGTTTTAATTTGCATCTCTCTGATGGCTAGTGATGCTGAGCATCCTTTCATATGTCTCTGGGCCCTCTGTATGTCCTCCTTGGAGAAGTGTCTGTTCAGTTCCTTTGCTCATTTTTTAATTGGATTGCTTGTCTTCCTGGTGTTCAGTTGTGTGAGTTCTTTATATATTTTGGAGATCAAACCCTTGTCCAAGGTATCATTGGCAAATAAGTTTTCCCATAGTATTGGTTTCCTTTTCCTTCTGCTGATGTTTTCCTTTAGCTGTGTGGAAGCTTTTTAGTTTGATGTAGTCCCATTTGTTTACTTTTTCCTTTATCTCCTTTGCCCTAAAAGGATATATCATTGAAAACATTGCTGTGTGGTATATCTGCGAGTTCACTGCCTATGTCTTCCTCAAGGACTTTTATGGCATTGTGGTTTATGTTTAAGTCGTTTTATCCATCTTGAGTTTATTTTGGTATATGATGTAAGTTGGTGGTCTAGTTTCATTTTTTGCATGTAGCTGTCAAGATCTCCCAACACCATTTGTTGAAGAGGTTATTTTTACTCCATTGTATGCTTCTTCCCCCTTTGTCAAATACTAATTGACCGTGGAGACTTGGGTTTATCTCTGGCCTCTCTGTTCGGTTCCATTGGTCTATGTGTCTGTTCTTATGTCAGCACCAGACTGTTTTCTTTAGAGTGGCCTTGTAGAATGGTTTGGTATTGGGTATTGTGATCCCTCCTACTTTGTTCTTCTTTCTCAAGATTGCTGAAGCTATTTAGGGTTGTTTTTGTTAGAACAGATGACTACCAGAAAATCGGATGGCTAATAAATTACATATTCATGCATTACATATGGAGCCTCTGAGCCTGTGTTTCAGAGATGGAAATGACCTAATCTGAGGGACTGACTTTTCTTTATGGACACAGCTCTCCCCAAATTTGATTATTTTTTTCCTTCTCTAGTCTTTCCATAGTGTCACCTTGAGTGGTGGCAGAGAGGACTGTGCTAAAACTATATCTGAGTGGCTTGCATTCTCAGCTGCTGGTCCTACTTGATATTTTTATCACTAAATTCTTAATAACATGCTGTTACAATATCTTTTGAATATTAATCTTATACATTTGCATCTTACAATATTATAGTAACTATAATCTACTTAAACAGCAATAGTTTTTCTTGAATAATGTATATGATTATTACATTTAACCTAAGATCCTTACTTTCCTATTTGATTTTGTGGTTTATACTTAGTTATGGTCCTAATAGAAAAGACATGTCATATTCAGGCTAGATAAATGAGGACAGCTTTATAAACAAATTATTTATAAGACTTAGGGAACAATGACGAAAGTGGATAGTGAATTTCCCCAATAGTAGAAGCAGCTGAGAGTCATAATTAACTCTAGACCTGGAGAGACAAGGGAAGGGAATGATTAATAGAAACCAAAGAGGATATTTTTTCATAAGGAGAAATCAACCTTATTTTTGTTAGACGTAGCAACAACTCATGCAAGCTAACCAAGAATCAGTCAGGAAAAAAAAAAAAAATAGCCCTACCTGACTTTCTTGCCCTGTCCACATCCCCTGCCAGTGCCTCTCACTGATCAAACACAAGGGGAGACAGAGAAATAGACTGTTGATATAGTCTACCTTAGTACCTTCTTAGATATTGTAGTGAGCAAATAGAAAATATTCAGCTGAATGAAAATAGTTTCCCATTTTGTTTTTGTTTGTTTATTTGAATTCATGCCTTAAATGGGGGACAACCCCCAAGGGAAAAAAAAAAAACAAAACAGAATTATCTTCTGGAGGCCAGGCCCCTTGCAGTACAGGCTTCTCCTGCTAAGTGAATGTTCTAGGAACCCACCTATATCAATGTACTAGCTGGCATTGTGAGACACTGCATTCAGTTTCACTGAATTTTTTTTGAAGACTCTTTCAATGAGTTTGCCCATTTCATGGTGGGTGATTTAGGAGTGTACCTGCCCACACTGTGAAGATTGTTCAGTAGTGTTTGACCAAAAAAATGCATTACTCCAGTGCCCTACTCACCCTAATCACCGATCTTACCCCAAGTGAATTTTTTTGTTTCCCAGGATGGAAAAAGTCCTCAAAGGGAAATGTTTTACTGATATGGAATAGGTGAAAAAAAAAATAAAAATGGCAGCAGGACAAAAAGCATCCAAATCAATGAGTTCACAAACTGTTTTGAGCAGTGGGAGAAATGTCTTGATAGGTATATTGCATCAAATGGAGAGTACTTTGAAAGTGAATGAAGTTTAAACATGTAAGAATAAATACACATTTTTTTATAAATAAATTCCAGTTTTGGGGTTAGTACTATGTATTTAGTATCATGATGAGTGTGGCTTCTGAATGGTTAAATTTGATGTTTAATTGCATGCAAGAAAATAAATGCATTTATCTCCATTGGAATTCTTTTTACTTGTAAACCTTATTATGTATTTCCAAATAAATGGGAGATCTCCAATGAAAATACTATGGATATTTGACTTTAGACTTTAATATAAATGAGAAAAATACTTCCTTTATTATTAATTCTTTTATTATAGTTTACCATAGTGATTCTTAGGATCCTCTACTTACATTTTTACTATTCTGTTCAGTTCTCTAGAGTTAGTTCTCACCAACTAATCAAGATCTAAGTAGGTCAACCATATCTCTCTTCCTCATACGTTATCTGTCACTTGTTTCCTCCAAGCTTGCTTTTAACTGCATCCTAGATACCCGGTTCCTCACTTACCTTCTGACTATCTAGTCCAGAATTACTGACTGGTTGATCCTCCCACTACAGGCTCACTCATTGTTATTAGTATTAAATATTTCCAAAACACAATTTCCCTTTCCTGAGGACACCAAAACTTTCAGTATGGGATCTGAACAGAAACACTTAACTACATTTCAAGTGCAAAACCTTTTAAAACTACAGTATTCTTCTGATCTATAGAAATATCCCTTTATTTATAAGCTTCTGTAGTAGCATTATAATTTGTTCTTCTTACTGATAAAAAAGAGCCACATGTCAGTAATTTGGGGCTGGTAGTTTATTGAGACCCATGTCTGTTTTTTTGGTGACATCCTCATTTCAATGAAGATTTATGAAAAATAAATTGTTTAGTCTAGAGCAGCATTTTGAGATTAAGAAAATAAATTCATTAAGTTTTTGATATCAAATGCAGATAAATGTTAGATAACAGCAGATTTGTTTTCCTAAACTCCTACTATTATTCTTTCATTTTATTTACTCTCTCTAATAATATTCCTAAGTAATTTTTCAGAGAGATCCAAGTTTAAATGTATCATTCGTGTGTGCGTGTGTGTGTGTGTGTGTGTGTATGCATTAACTAAGAAGTTAAAGTCCTCAGTCAAGAGTAGGTTATATGCCTCCATGTAAAATATAGACTTATCTTTTCACTTCCTTTGATAGTTAGAAAATCTGAAAATTTGATGAAGAAGGAAGCATGTCTAGTTAGGAGTCCCTCAAGGATTGAAGTCGATGTATTTTCTCCTTTAACATTCAGGCAGGTTCTACAGCTGAGCATTTCATGTTTTCCCAGGAGAGCACATTAGCATGGTGCTCATCACCTCCTCAACTGGCATTTCCCTACTTGCCGAATGCCTTGCGCAGCCAAATTAGTGACTTCGTTTCACGATCTCTCACTCCGGTCTTCCTTTACCAGTTACTGGACTTCCCTATCTTTAGACTTTTCTTTTCACAGTTTAATTTCCCTTTCCCTCTGGGATCTATTATCGACTGTGAAAACAAAAATTGTTCCTGTTGGACTATAAATGCATGTTAATCTAGTCACAATATTTGTATCTCCCTGAGGTATTTACATTTTCATAAAAAGTCCTTGGATGGGGCAAATATTTGAAAATTATTTAAAATAACATCTGGTTTCAATAAGATGATATTCAAATTTGACTAACATCCAGAATAAGGTATAACATAATTGTGCTAAATCATCTTATGTGTGCTAGAAAATATTTAGAGTTTTCATTTAAAATGATGTAGGAAAGTTACCATATTGTGCAAGAGGATTTGCAATGAGATTAAAAGAAAGGCGAAAAGCCATGATAACAGAAATATGAATAACAGGGTTTTTTTTTTGACAACGAGGTGCTAACTTTTAAAGCATCATCCATGTTATGGAAAATAAGAAATAAGATTGATAGCTTGGGGTTAGAATATGGAAAAAACTTGATTGATAAAGCCTGAAATCTGTCCCTGATTTGCTAGGAAATATGGAGTTATTGCAGTTTCTTTAGAATACATGATGGTGAAGGTTGAGACTGTACTAATGGTAGAGGTGACTGTGGTCATTGATGGTATGAAGAAAAGTGTCAGTAGCTATAAGACACACATTGAGGATGGTGTTCATAAGAATAAAAAAATGTGAAAATGTAAGTTAATATGATTTGTTACTTCTCTAGATATAAGATTTGAAGAATAATAGATACGATTTTATTCTGTGGTTGAAATACTGGAGGAATTTTGAAAGGTACAGAATGTTGGTATGAAAGGTAAAGAGGAACAACAAATTCATTTTGGATAAGATGATGGGGCATAGTGATTTATACAATTATTAACACATTACTACTGTGCAAATATATTATAAAAAGAAGTACACAAGAGAAAGAAATATTGTTTTGAATATTATATGGGAAGGCAGGGCTGGAGAGACATAGATTAGGAAATCACCCTCATGAAGTTAGTTAGAAGTATTAGTTAAGCAAGAGGATGTCTTTAGCATGGCAGACCTATTGAATATTTCTCATTAGTAAGCATTTCCAGTGTTGCTCAAAAGATATAGAAAGAATAAGCAATTTAATAATTTTATATTCTTCTTACAATGAAAGCAAATCTTAATACTATCTTCATAATGTGGGTGCAAAGACTTGTCAACATTGCATGTTTCTCCTTGTTTTAAATAAACTTTTTATTTTATAAAGGTTTTAGATTTAATGAAAAATTGGAATGATAATACAAAGTTTTCCCATATGTTATGTTAGTATGGTATATTTGTCACAATTGATTAACCAGTAATGACACAGTGTTATTAACTGATGTTGAAGTTTTATTTAGATGACATCAGTTTTTACCTAATGTGCATTTTCTTGCCTAGTAATTCCATTCACCATATGCCATTATATTTAATCATCATGTGTCTTTAGCTTCGTCTTGGTTTGGATGGTTTCTCATATGTACTTTCCTTAGTTCTGATGACCTTGACAGTTTTGAGTAGTGTTTTCAGGTCAAATAGTTTTCCAAATGTCTTTTTATTGGAAGTTTTATGATTTAAAAAAAAATTATCATGGCAATACCTGGTTTATGTTTTCTGGGGAGAAATACCATAGTGACCATTTTATTTTCATCTTATCATAACAATATACCTTCTTTTTTTATGTTAACCTTGATCTGTTGGCTGTGGTGTTTGCCATGTTTCTTTAGTGCTAATGTATTCTCATCTTCCCGATCACCATCTCTTTCTAATGGCTCATAGATCTTACTTGCTCAGTTGTGATTTGGAAAATAATATACCCACAAGTATTTATAATTCCTTGCCCACTTTCCCTCTCCCAAAACTAATGCCATATATATACATGTCAACAAACAAAATTTTCAACAAACTACACTATGTGAGTTGCAATGTCAAGAATATTGGGAGGTGGGGATAAAATTATTAAGTATATACACATACACTCCTACTCTTCTAGACATAATTCAGCCTTGGATGAGATTCGATATTTAGAAAATAATAATTCTCAAAGTTGTCTGCACATTGAGTCACTTCAGATGCCATAAAAATTATAAATGACTGGAATCCACACCCAGGAATTTTCATTTCATAGGTCTGAGGTTTTCCTGGGCATCATGGGGAGGGATAAAAATCTCCCTTAGTGATTCCAGTAAACAAGGAAGTATGAAACCCTCTAGCCTGCGGCAATTAATTGACCATGAGCAATTGGCCTTATCAGCTGTAACAAGTTAAGCTATAACACAGAGGTAATTAGAAGGGGAGAGGGAAGTTTTACTTTGTAATTCTATTAACAACAATTGGTTCAATCAAGTGTGGATATAAGAAAATACTTTAAAAACATAATTATGTTTCAAAAATATGCTTTAATTATGTGTCAATTATATCTTAATAAAAATCAGTCAAACAAACACTTTAAATCCTTGCTTCATTACTCAAACAGAAGGGAAATAATGAAACCACTCTTCTTAAAAAATTGTAATAGGGAAAAAAGGTAAAAATTAGCATAGCTGTCATTAAGAATATATATATATATATAATTTTCAAGTTATTTTCAATGTCATTTATAGGACACATTAAAGTCATGAGTAAAAGCAATCCCTTGATTGTGCTTGACATAGCTTGTACTGGAACCTGGTTAAAGTGAGTCTTTTCTTTAATGTAATAAGGAGAATAAAAGAAAATGACAGGGAAAATACCAAAATCAGTTGTGAAAGTCTGGAATAAATCTGTTTATCAACACATACGGAATTTCACGATGTGGGCACTAGGTTCTGACTGACCACCCAATGGTGGGAAGGTAAGCAGCCGGGACTTGACCAGCAGTCAGGACACACACCTGCTAGAGCTCCTGATTTGAGAAGGGCCTTCTGCCCAGGTACCACTTCTGAGAGCCAGGAGGAAATGCCGAGGCAGGGACATGGAGGCCTCCAGCAATATCAAGATAGAGGTGCCAAGCTGCAACTATACACATCTCCTTCCATTAACAAGCAGAGAAAGTTGCTCTGATCTCAAACTAGTGTTCTCACAGCACCTTACTATTGGAGTATTATTTATTTTTCTTTTTGGCAGGAATGGAGGGAATATAGAGGGGTTAAAAATGACTGTAACCAGAGGGGAACAGGAAGGGGGATAAAGGGGGAAAGAAGGGAAATTGTCATCAAGGAACATGTATAAAGAACCCATGGACAAAGCCAAAAGGGGAAAGGATTGAGTGTGGGAGGTGGGGGTGGGTAGGCCCAGGAAAGTGGTGGTGGGAAAATAGAGAGAACTGTACTTGAACAACAATAAAAAAAATAAAAAAAAAAGTCTGCATGATAACTTTGACCGACACCTGAAGCTATTTACATTAAGGAATAGCTTAATTCCAGGGCTGCTTTTACAGCCTCACCGGGTGGTAACTTGTGTATTGTCCAAACTTCTTCTCTCTACTTGTGATCAAGGTTGGGACACAAGTTATATTCAGAGTCATGATCAACACATACGGAATTTCACGATGGGACAGAGTTATACTCAGAGAGAGCTACACCTCTCCAAGTATTTCACTTTCTCTGAAAAGTACTATATAGGAAGGACAAAATTAGAAAATTACATCTCTCATTTTTCTTCCTTAAAAATAATAAAGTTTAACAGAAATGAGTTAGTTATTCATGTAATTTTCAAAGTGTTTCAGTATACCATTATTTTCAATATTTCCATTGCTACTAATCTAATATTTACTCTAAGATAAATGTTTCACATAGGAATTGCACTATCAATTAAAAAACAAAGAAACTCAAAACAACTAAAATCATAGGTATGCTGTAATTATTTTTTGCATTCAGCATGTATTAGCCTATCATTATTGAAGCTGTTCTTAAACATTTATTTAAAAAATCATATTCACAATGTCAAACAAGTTTATGAAATTGGTGTGCAAATTTAATTGTGAGAGAATAACACTATTTATGCCTCTCAGATCACATATCCTTATCCTTGTTACAGGTTGAAGACACACACTATGTAAAATAATACTTTTTAAATAGTAAAATATACAACAGATTCTTGAGCATAATAAAAATATCTTTAAAATATGTGGTCATTTGCAGTATAAAACAGCAAGTATAAAAAAAGGGCATGATTGTAAAACTATGATTTGAAGGCCTATAAACAGTACGAAATAGTTTGCACTAATTTTACATTAGTGCAAACAAAAATATCTCAAAATTTAATGGCTACAAATCTCAAAAATTTGCAGAGGTGCGGAACATGTGGAACATTTTTAATGTCATGTGAACTGAACCCAATTCTCAACCTTTTCCGAGTCGTCTTCCAAAGCTTCCAGGGTCAAGCCTCCGAAGCTCATTCAAGCTGAGATATTCCACCTGATTTAATCTAGTCTGCAAAGTGCTTTGTCCTCCCGTGGAAGCCCTTCGACTTAGTGATGCCTCAATCTGGTCTTTCTCTTTTGTAAGTTTATCAAAAAGCTCTCGTGTTTCAGTTGGGCTCCTCGTTTTTGCAGTGTACGCAAAGTCATGACCACGTGATGCTACGGAAGCGGGCTAACACTGCTCACGAGGCGAGCACTGCCCATAGTAACAGATTTTTCTCCCTGGCCGATTTCACCGAGACGTTCTTCATTCCACTTGGCAACAGTTCCAGGGAATAATTATGATTTCCATGAATGTCAGCAGCTTTTTCTGATTTTTTTTTCCTTCTCAGTCACTAGAGGAAGAAACTGGAGTTATTTTCTCAGGTTGGTACATTATAATATAGACACAGGAACAGTATCTGAATCATCCAAAAGCTTATCAAGTTGAATAGTACTGTTTTCATTTTTCCTAAGTAGATGACTAAATCCTAGGGACAAATTTTCTTTAGGGGAGAACTTTGGACTATAAGCCACAGTTACTGGTGTTGACATAATCTTTTTGTTGGAGTGCTTGATTGAAGATTTGAAGGTGGTAAAGATGACTATCTCTGCGAAGCAGAATTGCAGCTCTTTTGTCTTTGCTGGGCACATTTCTCTGGGGACCAATCTGCACTGACAAGCATTTCTTTCTGAGGATTCACTAATTTATCTGAAATGTCCTCTCTTTCTGTCTGTGTGAGACAATTTTTAAATTTTTTTCTTCACTAAGTTATTTTAAAGGTCCCATGATAGGTGTGTCTGAAGTTTCTCTCTCCCTCTTTCTCTCATCAGTAAGTTTCATGGTGAACTGCCAGGTGAAGAATTGTTTTCTGGAGGAGAAGGGTACCCAGGAACACTATCCACAGTCCTGTCCTGCATGTCCAAGGGCTGGCCAGTAAAGAGCCTGGCATCAGCACTTCCACCTGCTGATGTCAGTGGTGGCTGAAGTGATATGGTGGCACAGGAGGGTCTTGTGAGAGTTCCAGAATTATGATGGAGATGGCATATTTTCATGCTCTACTTGCTTAACCTGAGCTTCAAGTTTTGAAATTGTTCAAGTCAAAAATCTGATTTTGTGCATCAAGCAATTTGTTCTCAATCATACAGGAGTGGATAAAAAGTAGGTCTACAGTTATTTTTATGGAAAATAATGCAATAATTAATAAATAATGATACAAGAATAAACTGTTTTGCACACTCACAACTGCAAACCTACTTTTCTCACCCCTTTATTTAATGTATCCTTCACTCTTTTGTGCTCTTTTCCAAAGGACTAATTCTTTCCTAAAATATCTTGAAACATTTTGTTTTCCTGTTAGTCTAGCTTCTTTGTCATCTGAGAATATGTAAACTTTCTCAAATACTTCTTCTAAAGTCTACAGTCTACATATTAGTCAAATGATAGTATTGTCCTTTTCTTTATTACTTGTTCTCATTTCCTCGATTCGTTCTTGCAAAATTTTGGAGTCATTGCTGGCTGCACTGAGGCATTCTCTGAAATCACTAGCTTCTATTTCTGATAAGTTACTCTTATTTTCAAGTGTTCTCGCATGATAGTAGCTTCATTCAGAGTACTAACTGGCCACATCTATCCACAAGAATTTGATTGGTTTTCTTTCAATCTTCAAATGCAAAAATTTCTTTTCCCTCTAGTTTGTTTTAAGCTATTTAATTGTGATTCATAATAAACTTGAAGGTCCTCCATGTGTTGAGCATGCTTTTACTTAAGGTTCTGTCTAATCTTAGACAATAGCACAGGATATTTCAGGAAAGTCAATGAAGTGCATTCCGGGACAGTTTTGGCTGTACTTGGAATCTGAAGTTAACTGAGGCTGGAGTTACCATGACAGTGTTTTCTTTTCCTACAGCGTTGACGGAGATAGCATTGCTAGTAATAATATAGGCTGAAAGAAATGAGGAGCTGGCCCTGCTTTTGTTTTGGAACGCATAACTTTCCAACAGTCCACTGGTGAAGCTTTTGTATTTAAAGGATATTTTGGGAATCCAGACAACTGAGAAGTTATATTACTTGCTTGTGAAAATGAGTCTATGTCAGAGTGAATAGACATACTGAGTTCTAGGACAGTCTGGTGAAAAGGATATCCAGTCACCTAAGGTATTTAAAAAGCCACGTGGTTGAACCCCTGAAATCTGTGGATTTGGTTTGAGTAACATTGAATGTACAGTCAGTATCTGGTTTGCTGACAATTGTTGGAAGAGGATGATGCAAATGGCTTCTCTAAAGTCTCAGGCAGAGAGTACTATGGGTGGTTCTGTACAGCTTTTATTTTTCTATAGTATACTTTCAAAATATTATTTTCACCAAGAAAATTGTGTGAAATTCATCAGGAAGAACGTAAATGTCTTCCTTTAAAGAGGCACAAAACTCTACAGGAGAATGTATATAGAAACTCCTGCTTTATGAGGTCTGTCTGGAAAAAGTCCAGCCATTGTCAATGTAACGAGAACAGATTGAATGACACTGATGTCCACGTATACCCAATTGCACTGGTTTAAAAATATTTATATTAAACAAGCTAATTAGACAACTAGTTAGACCTGTGTGTGTGTGCATATAAATGAGGATGTATATATAAGTATGTATACATACTCATTTCATATCAAACTCTTTGCCACAGAAGTGGGTACATATTTGTATTAAACAAATAAATCAGTACGTTAATTGATAAGCTAAAAATCTTGGACAGGGTCATATGACTCATTTTAAGTTTATCTTAAATTCATCTTATATTTAACTTGTTTTATTTATTTTGATCTAGAAGTTTGAGTTTATTATAATCTTTAAATAAGCTTAATATTTTCCATCCCTATTGACTTATCTAAATAACTTATGAAGTCATACCATTATCCCTGACATTAGCAAAACCACAAAATACATTTCCTTTTTAAATCTCACCTTAGTTTCAAGTTCTGTATCAAATGCAGCTCTGTAAGTTATTGCAAACGTCCTCACCTTTAGAAACAATCACTCCAAAATCTAAGCAAACTATATTATATATATTTTAATATACTTTATTGATTATACTATTACAGTTGTCCCAATTTTCCCCATTTGCCCCACTTTGCCTGGTACCCCCATTCCCTCCAGCAATCCCCCCACCCCTTAGTTCATGTCCATAGGCCATGTATGGAGTAATCCTTTGGCTACTCCATTTCCTATATAGTTTTTAACATTCCCTTTTCTATTTTGTACCTACTAATTTGTACTTTTTAATCCCTGTACCTTTTTCCTTATTCTACCTCTTTCCCCTCCCAGCTAATAATCTTCCAAATGTTCTCTGGATCTATGGTTCTGTTCCTGTTCTGCTTGTTTGCTGAGTTTGTTCTTTTAGATTCAGTTGTTGATAGTTGTGGATTTGTTGCCATTTTAATGTTCATAGTTTTGATCTTTTTCTCATAGAGTCCCCTTTAACATTTCATACAATAATGGCTTGGTGATGATGAACTCCTGAGATTTACCTCGTTGTGAAGCACTTTATCTGCCCTTCAATTCTAAATGATAGCTTTGCTGGATAGAGTAATCTAGGTTGTCAGTCCTTGCTTTTCATCACTTTGAATACTTCTTGCCAGTCCCTTCTAGCCTTCAAAGTTTCTTTCAAGAAATCAGCTGACAGTCTTATGGGAACACCCTTGTAGGTAACTAACTGTCTCCTTTTCTCTTGCTGCTCTTAAGATTCTCTTTATCTTTAACTTTTGGCACTTTAAATATGTTATTTGGTAGTCCTCTTTGGGTCCAACTTGTTTGGGATTCTCCATGCTTCCTGGATTTATATGTCTATTTCCTTCACCAAATTAGGGAAGTTTTCTTTCATTATTTTTTCCAAACAAATTTTCAATTTCTTGCTCTTCCTCTTTTCCTTCTGGTATCCCTATGATTTGGATGTTCGTACATTTGGAAATGTCCCAGAGGCTCCTTATTCTAGCCTCAGTTTTTTTGTTTTTTTTGTTTTTTTGGTTTTTTTACTTCTTTTTTCTTCTTGCTGTTTTGACTGAATGTTTTTTTCTTCCTTATGCTCCATATTGTATTTTGATTCTTGACTTTAGCCCCTCCACTGTTGACTACCTGTAAGTTTTTCTTTACTTAATGCAACTTCATTTCTTTTTTATGCTTTATAGTAGTACCCAATGAGTTATTTGAGTATCCTGATAACCAGTGTTTTGATCTGTGCATCTGATAGGTTGTTTACCTCCTTTTCATTTAGTTCTTTTTCTGGAGTTTTGTTCTATTCTATCATTTGGGCCATATTTCTTTGCCTCCCCAATTTTGTAGCCTCCCTGTGTTTCTTCTGTGTATTAGGTAGAGCTGCATTGACTCCCTGTCTTAGTGGTATGGCTTATTGTAGAAAAGGCACCTGTAAATTGTGTGGTGTGGAGCCTTAGGTTATCTCCCGGCGGGGGCGGGGGGGGCATGTTTTACCACTTTGTGGCTCTGTGTTGGGATGGGCTTGGAGAAGGGACAATGCCATTGTCTGGCCTCTGGAGATTTTCCAGGAAAGAAGATGTTTCCCAGCACTTGCCCTGTTACCAGTCACTTCAGTTTCTCCCCGTATGCCTCTTGTGCCCTTCCAGCTGTTATCCTGGTGCTGAATCTCAGAGGAGGTATGTCTGTGTATGTCTTGAGACCTGCGTGGGCCCTTTAAGAGAAGTCTCCTGAGAATCCTGCAGTTTCTTCTGCTGCTCTAACTCCCACTGGTTTTTGCAGCCAGAAGTTATGAGGACTTATCTTCCTGGCACTGGAACCCTGGGCTGGATAGTCTGGTCTGGGGCTGGAATCACTTTCACTCAAGGTAACCCTCCCAATTTTTATCCACTCCATATAAATGTGGGACTGCCCACTCCACTTCCTCTCTGCACCTCTCCACCTCTCTGCCCCTCTTCATGTCTCCACACTCCTACCTGTCTAGATGAATGAGGCTTCTTTAAATCCTTGGCTGTCGGACTTCCATACAGCTCGACTTTCTAACAACTCTGGGTGATAGTTGTTTTGTAGTCTAGTTGTAATTTTGCTGTAGTGTGAGAGGAGGCAAAGCATGTTTACCTATGCTTATATCCTGTCCTGAAGTTATGTTACTTATTTTTATAACTATTTATAAAACCTTTGAAGTCAGGGAATGTATTTCTTATATAAGCCAGCACAATGTCTTATAAATATGTTCCTGTTTTCATATTTTTAAATTTTTTTTGTTTTTATTTATTTTTAGAGAGAGAGGAAGGGAAGGAAAAAGAGAGGGAGAGAAACATCAGTGTGTTTTTTGCCTCTCACATGCCCCCTTCTGCCTCTCATATGCCTGAAACCCAGGCATATGCCCCGAGTAGAAATTGAACCGGCCACCCTTTGGTTTGCAGGCCAGTGCTCAACCCACTGAGCTACACCAGCCAGGGCTTGTTTTCATATTTTAATGAACATGTTTATATGATATATTTCCATGTTGACTTTTTCCAGACCCATGATTCTGAAAGAACTACTTTGAAGCTGTGATCTCATTAAAAATACACTTACTGATTCAAAGCAAGATATGAGGAAATGATGGTTGTCTTGCAGTATATTTGATCATATGGACATCTCAAAACTGTGATTCCTTGAGATATAAGCAAATGTTTAAAATAATCACCAAATAAACTCTATTAATTAGTTAAAATATATAGCCTGAGAAAATTGTATGGAATTTACCATTCTTGTGATTATTTTTTATCAAAAAATAAATAAAGTCAACAAGAAAGGAGAAAATTATGCTTTTATTCTATTGCCTAATGAGATTATTAAGATACGGTACTTAACATCTGAGAAAATATATCTTTAAGTGCAGTAGGATACCCCTTAGAAAGACAATGCCGTAGGGAAAAATAAACAAGCAGAAGGCATATGAAAGGTACCCAAACCCTAACTAGAGATGAAAAAGACGGTTTGTGAAACAAGGCTGGGGCAATCCTCAGTAACTTTTCACATCGGCCCTAATCTTACTTTCAATGGACATGCATGATAGAATATTATTTTTGTAGAAACAGCATGACACTGCCTTTTGCAGAGCTTCCACAATTTTCTAACACATTTTCAGAAATAGGGATATTAAATTTAGAAAAATGTTATTGCTTCTGAATAATGACATAGGCAGGACACTGTGAAACGGTGTGCAACATATTTAATGAAAACAAAATATGGGACAGCACTTTACCAAACGGAAGACTGGAAAATATCCAAGGAAAGAATGCAGAGTCAGGGTAAAATGTGGGGACTGAACCACTTCTGTGTAGCAAGACATTGTGCTCAGTAAGTCATTTTTATTGCTACATCAAGGGCATTCTTGACTAAACAAAAAAATTGTATTTACAATTTGGCAATACCCTAAAATTTTACCAACAGTAGAAGGTCACTATTTATGCAATGGTTCATTATTCAGTAATTAAAAATCCTTATGTATCTCATGTTGTATCATTAAACTCTATTTCAAATATTTGAAAAATAACAGTAACAACAAAAGAAAACACAAGCTTATGCTTAGGGGGGAAAAAGAGCCCACTGGGCTTGCAAGCAGGAAAGCATTGGGCAGTGGCAGCTGACTTTAAAGTCATCAGATGACTTTAACATGAAAATCTGCCAAGGGTGGTAAGAGGTATTCTGTATTTTCTTTAGTCTTGAGGAAACAGTTAGATCAGGATACTAATGTTTGGAAAGGATGGAACAACACAACGTAGTGCAGTCTTACAGGGACTCAAGGCAGAAAGGAGAATTAGAAATTATTTAGACCAACTTCAGACAGCAGAAAAATACAGTAATTAATTACATTGAGTGGGAACTAGGAGTCCAGGAAACAGCACAGAGATTGTGCTGAAAGAGTTGTAACTTAAGTTCTGATTCAATTATATCAGAAACGTTTTATGATGAGGCTAATGATGGAGCTGGTTTCCTAAATTCAGTTGGCTAAAATTATCACCAAGTGAGAAAGAAACTATCACTAAAACTCTATTTGGATTACCAATACAGTAAGTCCCTGAGTCCTGTGTCTGACTGAGAATTTTGCTCCTCTGACAGGAAACTACAGTATCTCCTGTTTATCTCTCTATTAACTCAAGTTGCCATTGAAAATTAGCCTCAGATGAACTCTGAAGCACTACTTTTCTGGCATAGATCCTGTAAACCTATTGTTTTAAATACTCCACACTTGCACCTTTTCAGGTCTGTGATATTAACTCCAAGTCTTTCCACCTTCACTGCCACTGCAAACCACCTTGTAGGACCTTGGCCCTGCCTCTTCTAATGATTAAAGGAAGTTCTAATGTTATAATGCACTTTTGTAAAGATCAAGGGGAATCTGTATCTCTCAGATGTTATTTATATGCTGTAGCTTTGCATGAAAAGCATGGCTTTTTTTTTTTTTTTTTTTGAAAAACATCTATATGCCCGAATTCAAGCCATGACTCCATTCATCACTGGCTATATGTCTCTAGAGAAATGGTTCAGTCCATTGGGATCTCAGTTTTCACATTCTGCAAATGAGGTAAGTAACAGTGAATTTACATTAGTCTTAGGAATTATATGATATAGCAGGATTAGATCATGTAGGAGAGTATGTGAGATGGATTAGATGCACAATTACTCTCTCTTCCCCTTCCTTTCTTTCCAATACACAGTCTTTTAGGGTATACACTAGTAGTTTTGCAAGCAAAATACCTTGCTGTATTTCTTTGTTATCTACAAAAATAATAGTAAACTTTCTGTAATATAGAAAGCTGCACATACCACTATCTACCGTAGGGACAAACTTATCTTCCAGAATGACACCACTTTCCTCTCCCGTATCCAAATAATGATTAAAGATATATCCTCAGACCAATTCTCTGATAACCAGCTCCGACTAAGATAAGCTGATGTAATTGTCAGAATTTAACTACAGTGCCTCTGGCTGCGTATGAGGCTCCGTGGGAGATTCTAAAGACTTTACAAAATTGAGGTGGCATTTATAAATTCACATAAAACAGGAAATTTCATCAACACAGCCATCAAAGGTAGCAGCATCAGTACAATGATTCTTTATGTTTCTGTTCTGCCAGGATACCATTTCCTTGTCTCTGACAGGGTCACATTCTGCGCATGGCCCAATGCCTAGTTTATTGTTCTAATTAGACTAAATTTAGACTAATTTAGTCTAATGCTCTATTAGACTAAATGCAGTCTTGAAATTCTTAATAACTTTTGATCAATAGATCCCACTTTTGTATTTTATACTGGTCTCCCAAAATTATGTAACATCCTGGATGGAATTTATGATATTATAGTATTCATAACACCGTTTGTGTTTGATCAATTTGTCCCTCTATTTGGGAATACTCTCTTTTTGTCTCTGCTTGAATGTGTGGTATTTGTCAACAGTAGCACCTTGAAAATTGCCCAAGGCATATGCGAATACTTGAATACTTATGAAACTAATAAAGAGCTTGTAGAGGAAGATCATCAATGAATGTCTTAGTCTATTTGGGTTCCTATAAAAATACTATAGACTTAGGGGCTTATAAACAAGAGAAGTTTCTCACAGTTCTAGGGATTGGAAAGTTCATGATCTAGACACTGGCAAAATCAGTGTTCTGGTGAGAACCCATTTTCTGGTTCATAGATAGCAAACTTTCTGCTGTGTCCTCGCATGGTAGAAGTGGTGAGAAAATTCTCTCAAGCCTACTTTGTAAGGTCACTAATCCTATTCATGAAGGTCTTATTTTCATGTCATAATTATGTCCAAAAGGCCCCAACTCCAAACAAGGTCATATTGGGGATTAAGTTTTAACACATGAATTTGAGGGAGATACAAACATTCAGTTCCTAGCAGTGAGCCTCCTTAGTGCCTAATTTTCTCTCAGTGACATTGCACTTGGTTCATCAGGTACTATAATCTCCAAATCCCCTCATCACCCATGTCTTTGTCCAATTCTAAAGGTTATAGATAGCCCAAAGCAAACCTTGTAATAGTTCCATAATTTAACGCATCTTTAGTAGGGTAAGCAACTGTACTTTATCTGCCAAATTAACTATATATTACCCAGACTTTAATTTTTTTAATTTTAATTACTTTATTGTTGTTCAATTAACAGTTGTCTGCATCCTCTCCCCTCCCCTCCCCTCCCCCACCCCCTCCAAACCCATCTCCCTCCCCTGCTTCCAACCTCCCCTGGTTCTGTCTGTGTGTCCTCTATAGTGGTTCCTAAAAACCCTACTCCCCATTGCCCCCCCAGACTTAAAAGATATTTTTTTAAGATTTTATTTATTTATTTTTAGAGAGAGGAGAAGGGAGGGAGAAACAGCAATGTATGGTTGCCTCTCACATGGCCCTCACTGGGGACCTGGCCTGCAACCCAGGCATGTGCCCTGACTGGGAATCGGACCGGGACCCTCTGGTTCCCAGCCCGCGCTCAATCCACTGAGCTATACCAGCCGGGCAGACTTTAAAATTTTAAGAGTAAAAGGGATGCTATTAAAAATTATGTAAGGTCAATTAACAGTAGCTAATTCTTAGGCCAACAGAGATACATAGTTACCCTAAGTTGTGTTTTCTCTAACTCCTGTCAGTTTTTATGCTACCTTTTTTCTTTTAAAAGTTTATGAATAAATTACTTATTACTTATTGGTCAAAGTGATTGTTATGTATATAATATTGTGATCAATCATCACAGTCAACCTCATCTAAACAACTCACATTTGGGAGTTTGACAAATACAACTACACTTAAAGCTTGAAAAGTACAGGTTTTACCTGGCTGGTGTAGCTCAGTGGATTGAGCGCGGGCTGGAAACCAAAGGGTCCCAGTTCGATTCCCAGTCAGGGCACATGCCTGGGTTGCAGGCCAGGTCCCCTGTGAGGGCCATGTGAAAGGCAGCCATACATTGCTGCTTCTCCCTCTCTTTCTCCCTCCCTTCCCCTCTCTCTAAAAATAAATAAATAAAATCTTAAAAAAAAGTACAGGTTTTACCACCCAGTTAAAGAACCCAGGGGAAATCTTTTCCCTTCTAAAAGTTTAGAAGCATCACTGTGCGCTCAATATCAACAACATAACCTAGTATCAAACCTTGTCTAATATGAGGTACATCCAAGAGTTTCCTATGGATATTTTCTTCTTCATTTGTCATTTTGGCAAAATTCCTTATGTAACTTTCTGGTAGGCAGCTTTCATTCAAAATACCAGGTGAACAACAATGAAGTAATTTAAAAGTTAAAAACAAAAAAAAAAAAACAAAAAAAAAAACCACACCACCAGGTAGAGGCTACGAACCCAGAATGCTTCTCTAGCCGTGGGATCATATGTAACTACCCTTCCCAATAATTAATTTTCTCATTTCTAATTTTGTAACTCTTAGCCTTGGACTTTTATTTTAGATATTTCTCTGCATATCTCTTAAAAATAAACATTCAGGGTATTTTTTTTTTTTGAGTGTCTTCCTTTAATGAAGACACAGACCTGACGCACAGAAAACACACGTGTGCTGGATTATAGCCTGAGGGAGACTGTGCAGTTACTCAGTGCGGCAGAGGTGGGAAGGGACATCTGATGAGACTGACAAACACTAGATATTAGCACAGATGAAAGTGTTCCTCTAAGGAGATAAAAGCATTGGAAATAGAATTTTAGCCAAATGCAGTGAAACCAGACATTGAACACTTACTGGACTGAAATAATGAGTTCTTTCTCACCAAGCCAATTAGTACACAAGACAGTTGAGAAAAATTGGTCCCACAGGAAGATAATTCAAATTAAACAACAATCTCTTGCAAAAATTGCATACATTGAGCAAATTAAATACCAGATGCACAGATTTCCTTGCCTTCCTTAGATTCCTTCTTCCCTTCCTTCCGTTTTTCCATTCATTCTTTCTTTCCTATGTATATTTTAATTCATTTATGCTGAGATCTATACGCAGAAAGGGTATGAATGGGATCTACTTCAACTGCCCATTTTACATTTTTAACCATACAAACCCATTTAAATAATCGACAGGGAAATGATGATTGTTCCATGGCCTTTGCAAATTGATATCAAAAATTAAAAATCTTATTATTAATTATATAGATACAGGGAAATGAAAAACATGGTAGACTGAATATTTAGTACACTAATTTAAAACATTAGGAACATTAAGCCCTTTTTTTTTTTTGGTAAGAGCTTATCAAGAGTGTTTGGATAACATTTTTATATAGAGCAAATATCTTTTCTATGCCTTGGGAAATATCTAAGAATCAGTTTCCAACATTTTATTCTTTGCCCTTTCAATGCCATGAAATATCTCACAGTTCTTTTACTTTGAAGTTTTTTACCTGATGTCACTTTCTCCGTAATATCTTCATCATTTTTTTCACAACAATTTCTTCACTATGTCAGTAAGTTTGCTGGCACTAAGTTCCTCTGGCTGAATATCTATCTCCTTTACGGCCACCTTGCCATCCTACATCATTCTTCCAGTAAACCTTTCAAAGAGCTCTCTTCCAAAGCAGATGCTATGTTAACAGTAAATGATGATCACCATAACCACCAGCTTTATCTAATCCTTGGAACCTGGGTGCCAATGTCAGAGCAACATGCTTTGCCCTGGCAACACCACCAATTGACCCCACATTTACCAATTTGCATCCTCTTTCAAAACAATAAGACCAGCCTTTGCCAGCAATACAAGGTTATTCTCCAGGCTCCTTATAATTATCAGTTTCTTTCAATCCTTTATTTACATTTAAATAAACTAACTCTCACTAGTTGTAGCCATTTACCCAAGGCCCTATGTTGATTTACTGACAGAGCCAAGGAGAATCCATCACTTATTAAAACTGCTTTACTAAGTATTTAAATGTGTACGCTATTTGGTGCTTTGTTTTAGAAAAAGGGCCATACCACATAATGTGTTGTCATCTGAACACCACCATTGCTCATTTACTCATTGACTTCATCGTAGAGTGGAAACCGGGGGTACTTTTCCAAGAAGCCCCTTCTCCTTAGGGTACTAGGTTTAAGCTTGTGAATGAGAGGCAGGTGAGCTTTGAGAGATGGAGGCAGGAATGAAGAAGAGGTGTACATTAATGAGGACTTGAGAATTTGTGCTACATTTTTGTAGGCTGAGACAGCTTGTGCAGGAGAAACTCTTGTTGATCTTTTGACAACCCCATACTTAGATGTTTAAGCCTGAGGTTGTGCATCATTTATTTATTTTTTTTAGCTGAAAATGAAGCTGTTAGTTGGGGAACAACCTTTTTATGGTAGAGGGCAGGCTGAAAGGCCAGGTGCAAGCCCCTGCTGGAGACTAGCACATCTCACTCCTGTCCACAATCCAGTGGCTAGTCTGTCACCTGGCCCTTACGTAAAGGGACAGAAAATATACTTTTATTAGGTGTGGACAAAAAAGGGGGTGCATACTAAACTTGACAAGCTCAGAGGAGACCTGCATGACATGCCTTATAAACTCGGAAACCTGAAGTAACCCCATAGGATGGTCTGAAATTAAAACTTCTTATGTAAAGGCTAGCCATGGTGAGTCGTCATGTCTTAGGCCAGTATCTTCCTTGACAAAGGTCAGCCTTTACCTTAACTAAATCCATTTATTGCCTTTTTGCATCTAGGTTAATATACCTAGGGAATGTCAGATTCATCTCTTTCCCAGACCCCTCAGGGCACAATTACCCACCAGAATCGGGACCATGGAACGCCTCATTGCTATCTTGTCACCAACAGGCCATCTCTATTCGCCCTGAATGTTAATTGTTAACTATCATGTACCCGCACTTTTTTTTTCCTTTTCTGGGTTGGGTTTTAGCGTGGGCCTTTTTTTTTTTTTTTTTAATTTCAAATACTGAAAAACTCCCCTGGGCTCTGTGGGGCTCTCCATGCTCACAGCCCCCTTCCCCCGTACTTGCTGCCGTTCTCCCCACAGTAAATCTGTTTCGAGGACATTTTTTTTAAATGTGTAAGAAGTATGTGTCTCTCTGTTTTACTCTCTATCAAATCTCAGAGGTTTCCCCACTTTGCTTTCTCTTTCCTCCTTAATCTATCGCCAATGAATTTTAGGTAACTCTCCTTATGTCTCCTTCTTTGATTCTAACATATATAATGAATTGCAAAACTACCATTCTCTGAAACATTTTCTCAATCTGTTGAGATTTTTCTTCCCAGCCACTATTGTCAGTTTGGCTCAAATAAACTTATAAAAATTCTTTACAAACAGGTGTGGATGTTTCTTATGTCAACACAGGCATGCAAAAAGAAGGGAAAGTGAACATTTGCTAATGATTTGTGTAGCTCATTACATAGGCTAACAAAATACTATGGTGTGTAAACCAATGGTATTCCAAAATCTTTGCACTGAAACACAGATTATCCATGTCAGACTACAAATGACTCAAACCTGGAATTTGATTTCAGCCCTAACTACAGCTACTTGCATGTCTGTTATTAAACCCTTATTGGTAACATTGAAAAAAATACCACCATGTAGTAGGAATGACAAGGCACTTAGCAAAACACCTGATATAATCTGTGTTCTTTGGAAATGGCCATTTATATTCTGTTCTAAGAAAGTTAAAACCTAGACAATTATTCCCCTTTAATTTGTTTATTGTTTTTATGAAATATTTTTAAATATGTCTATATACAAAATTTCAGAAAGCAAATCTCATACAATTATAATTGCACAGTCATGAAATAGCAATATTTTTTTCTTTAAGAGCCTCTTATTTACCTTCTCTTGGTAGAGATTGAATGATGGTTTTATAATCAAAAGTGATATCATAGTGTTAAATTGATTTGCAACTGCTTATTTACTTCAACATGTATCACTGAAATATTTTCCTATTAATGAATATAAAAGAGCAATCAGTCACATTAATTAACTATGTAATAAAACATTGCAAGCATATACTATTTTAATTAACCAATGTGGCATTGATGTCAATTAATTTGTTTCTATTTTATATTATGGTACAATGTTATGATGAAGATTTTCAAGAATGTGATAAACAGTGTTCTATATATATTTTCATGGACTTTGTCGATTATTTTCTAAGTATAGATTGCTGGAGAGAAGAATTGCTGGTTCAAAGAATATACAAATTTTAACTTTAGTCAATATTGCTGTATTCATATTATATTTTCAAAACCGTTATACCAACCTTCCACTATCATAGCACATAAAATGTATTTATAACTTAAAATTTATCAAACTCATAATTGTTTCTGGTTAGATACACAGACAGTGAAATTTCACATCTTTGGTCTCTAGTGAGGTGAAGCATTTTTAAATTGAATTTGTTGGTGTGACGTTGGCCAATAAAATGGCATAGGCTTCAAGCACACAGTTATATGATACATCATCTGTATGTGGTATTGTCTGTTTACCACCTAAAGTCAAATCTTCTGTCACCGCACATTTGTATGTGGCTTAGATTTATTCTTTTGAAAATTTCCCCCTTAAGTGAAGTGCTAATATTTCTTGATGTATAGAAGCACCTTATATAATAATATCTTTGATACTATAAGCCTTTATACTTGAGATTATCTTAAAAATAATAGAAGTTAATATATGTTGAGTTCCTAATATGTATTGATATTGAGCTATGTATCTTAAATGCTTTAGCCATTTTGTATACATTTTAATCATATGAGATTTCTATCATCATTTGTTTTTCAAAATTTTTGATCTCAGATTAGGAGTCTTTAGTAAAATAAATTAAGACGGGATTATATAAAATGATATATGAAATGGTTCTCTGTGACTCAAAAAGAGTAAATCATATATAAGCCTAGGTTATTTAGGCAAAGTCACAAAGGGAGAGAGTGTGGTATCTTTCAGAGCAAATAGAGTTTAGATGGGATTATAACATCATAGAGTAAGGATAATATTAATTGTAGTATCAGACCTTGTTACCTCTTTTGGTCGTGCTAATTTTGGGGTGTGAATCTTTTTAGCAGTGATTAATTTTGAGTCTCATTTACTTTTCCCATTTTAGCAGATGAAATGCCTACCACCCAGTGATGTTATAAGAATTAAAAGAAGTGATATTTGTTTGTTTAAGTATTGTGAAGTAAAAAGGAAGTCATGCTGAGGAACAGAAAAGATATAAATTAGGGCTCAGAAGAAACGGTTAGTGTAACAAGTGAGCATCACATGTTGGGAGCAGTATGGAACAACAGCCCTAACAAAGAGTAAAATGTATGCTCATCCATTATTTAATTTGCACAGGGAGCAGTTACTGCACCAGATATTTAGAGGATGGGTCAGTCTCTGTAATTGACAGCATGCACAGACAACTGTAACTCAGAATGATGAGAGCTGCAGCAGGGTTAATTGTATGGTTGGAATTGAAGTCGCATGTGTGAACCCGACAGGCTCACTAATTCCCAGAGGGAAAGTGACTGTGCCCTGTTAGTTGATGTGTAGACATTTTCCATGCAATCAAGGTGAGAAAATATATTTCAGGCCAATTGAAGGCAGAATTGTGAGATCCATGGCCATTTGAGGGACTAAAAGAAAATTTGTCAGGGAGAAAAGGTTTCTGGCAGTATGGCAAAGATGATACAGAAAAGACTTGATTTGTAGGGCATTGCATGCCACATTTGTGCTGTGGTTAACGAGTCTGCACTAAGAGACATGAGCTCCATTTCTGTAAGGCTGTGTGGACTGAACTATTCAGGAGGAATGTTGAACTGTGAGAGGATGACTTCAAATGAGCTGCATAAATGATAGCGTGATCTGAAATAATCCAAGAAAATGGAGATGAGATGCTGTTGAGAGATATTTAGAAACTCAAATAGGCATTACTTGGTGGCTTAATTTGCTCCAGGAATGAAAAAGTAAAATTTGAGGTGAACATTCAGGTTCTGTTTCAGATGCCTGGATAGCTGCTAGTGCTCTTAACTAAGTTTAAAAAATAAAAATTAGGTCCGTACTTGAACACCAATAAAAAAAAGTTTAAAAAATAAAGTAAAAAAAATAAAATAAAAACTAGCGTGTTTTGAGGCAGAAATAAATGGACTGAGCTTATAAAATGTTAATTTTGTGTTGTCTATTGGAAGTTCCTCAAGAAGTAGTATTATAGGAAGTATACATTTAAAAACTTTGTGAGCCAGGTAGAGAGTTTTTATTTGATGTGATAGGAATGAAGGAGCTGAATAAATGTTGTTAAGATCATTATATGATGAGAAAGAAATTTTAGGAGGGTGAAATTGGCAACTTTGTGTATTATGGTTCTGCAAGGAGACACTGATAGTATATGAGAGGATGTTTAATTAATGTGCTTAAAATATTTTTAAATTAGTGTGCTTGACATTTTGAGAGATTGAACTAGTATAGAAACTGTAAGAATACAGAGGATGCAAAAGGAAAGAAATAAACTGATGTTAATTGTGATTGTAGATCACAAAATATCTATCAATAAAAGTTATAGTCAGGTAATTGGTAACTGGATGGTGAAAATGATCAGTACCCTATATGTATAAAGCAGGGAAAAAATGACTTTGAGCTGCTGTTTAACTTTTTTTTTTTTTTTAGTACTGGCCATGCACTACCTCTGTGGAGACAACCTCTTTGTCTCCACTTGACCCTTGACTTTCGGAGGACTAAAGTAATATGCCAAGATCTCTCCAAGAATAGCTGGAATAGCTCATCCAGCTGGATGAGCTGGAATTTTAAATGCAAATCTCTCTGGTTCCATAACCCTTCTTTCCTATTCTGCATTTGGTGAGGAACAGACAAAATATAAGGAGAGGAACAGACAAAATATAAAGAAAGAAACAAACAAAAGGAAATGTGAACAAAAAAGCAGAGAGAATTATGTAAAGATAACTGTCAAAAAGGGAGGGGTTTACTGCCAAACTTTTCTCTGTTCAATCACCAAATAAATATTAATAGTAGCAGAAGAGTCACTTCCTTTATATGTATATATCTATATATATCTACATCATAATATATCATAATATTTCATATATTAAATATTTTATAATATGATATATACATATTATGATGTATATATATACATAATAGTATATTATGATACATTATGATGTATATATATCATGATATAGAATGTGATCATGCAGAGTACATACATAGACACACGCACTTCCCTTCAGTGTTACTTGTTTAATAGTGATTTATCTGAAGACTGATTCTGGGGTTGGCAGTCATTAAAATATTTCTGTATTCTTTAGTGGATGTTTCAAATTAATTGTGAATGCTAAAAGAAGACACAAAAATTAATTAACCTCTGAGATCATTGTAATTTGAAACTAACTTCTGTTTGTATGGATGTAATTATTGGTCACGATTTTTTTTTGCCACATTTATATCTCAACATTTCAGAAAATTTTGTCAATATTACTGCTACCAGGCCCTTCCTATGTCTCTCACTTTCTATTATTTCACTCCTAATCTGCAGCAGTGGACATGCAAATTCGGCAAGGATTCGTAATTCTGTCTGCTGGAGGTGGGGTGTATAGTACACGACTGAAGATAAGGAAAAACTGAAATGTATAAATTTAACACAGTGACATCGAGCCACTATTACATGACAAGTTCCAAGAGAATATCTAGATATGCACAACTGTGTGCGACACACAGTTACTGCCCTGCAGAATTTTATTGTGAAGCAGAGGAGAAAGCAAGTGAACCAATAATCACAGAACAGCATAATTTGATAAAAATGTAAATAAGACCTACATGATCAGAGACCAGGAGGTCTCTAACCTACTTGATAAAGATGGAGAAGTCTTCCTAGAAAAAATCAAATTTTACCTGAGTATCGGAGCTACTGGATAGCTTAATGGTTGACAGATGTGTTAACAATGTCAGCTACTGTCATCAGTGAAAGAAAAAATTATTTCTAAATATATCTTATAAAAATAAAAACTATTGAAAAAGAATTATATTAATTATCCAAAAACAAAGGCAGGGAGCAAAAACATGAAGAAATATGGACTATGGGTTTTCAACACTGGTAAAACCAACCAACCAAACAAAACAAAATAGTGCCTCCATAAATTAAAAGGCCCAGAAGATAAAATCTTCCTTGGGAAGCCCCCTTCCTTGGGGGTTATCCTTGAGAAGAAGAGCTTTGGACTGAAGGTGGCAATTCGACATAACTTCTCTATGAGGGAAAGGCATGCCCTGACCACATCTCAGTCAGCCCAGCAGCCCACAGATTTCTGATATGCTTTCTGTGCTTGAGTTTGAGGAATGTCAGAAGAGACTCAGAGGCCAGAAGAGTGAGTCCAAAAAATAAATGTGTGTAATTGCTGACATCTTCTGGTTTTCAATCTCACAGATACACACACACAAATTCAAATATACCCTGAATTAAACAGCACACCTAAAATTCCCATTGGTCATTAGTAACTTCTGATCTCTCTGAGTGCCCCTGTGGCTCCACTTCACTCCCACGGTTACCATGTCAGTTCAGTTAACAGGCTAATGCAAAAAGGAATGACTATATCCCTGGAACACAAAGAGAGGAAATCTACTAAGTGAATGGCCTTGGAGAAAAAATTGTATATGGGAGAAAACAGGCAGTGTGTCAACATATTGATCCGCCTGGTCTTCTGTTTCTTAGTGCCCATTTTCCCCTTAAACACGGACACACATATTTCTCCTTCATACACAAGTCATGAATGTGAGTTTCACATTGATGAAACAAAAATGTGTCTTAATTAAAAAAACAGCTTTGGAGGTGTTAGTATAAGATAGCCACAGCAATTCTTATCACTTCCCACAAGTCATAATTCACTGTATTTGTGTGTCGGGATTAGATGACCTCAGTCTCTATAATAGTTCCACAGACATGATTTAATCTGGTTAGATTTCTGGTTCTTCCTAGACAGGATTACTCTGTCCATGAAGTTCAGAGAGCAGTTAGTTCAACTTCTTCATATGTTTGGATGAAGTCACATGTAATAATACCAGGAATCAAATCAAATTTGGCGAATAACAAAGACCTAAAAGGAAATTATTTTTATGAGAAATGTATAAGGGAAAACAGAAGCAAGGAAGTAAATTATTACTCCATGGATAGCAGGGGGCTGAATGTTTCAAATCCTAACAATTGTTAGTGTCTCAGTTACCAGGTTCTTTCCTGCCCTAGTACCTCTGCAGTTGCTCTTGACCATGTGGTTGACCACATCTCATATTTTCAAACCTCTAAATTCCACTCCACTCCCCAAGTAGCCAAAATAAGAAGCTATTATTCCTTATGTCATTTTTCTTTTTTCCATCAGAGCATCTCTTTACATTTTATTCTTGGTGTTTTATAATATTTAATTAAATATGTGTGCCTTAAACTACTCATATATTGTTTTTTTCACTGTTTGCCTATAAATGGCATGAGGACTGAAACATTCACTATCATAGCTAGCATAGTGCCCTGCTCAAAGTAGCTTCTCAATAAATATATTTTTAATAAATATCTAATTCAACAATGATAACCATCTTATGAATAAATATCCCAGTTAATAGATGAGGGTACTGAGTGGCAGAGAGTAAATAATTTCTCCAGTTCCATCCATCACTTATAAATAGTATGAGTTCACTTTTAATATGAGACTGTCTGGGTTGTAATTCAATGCTTCCCAACATGATATCCACGGATATCATAGTATATGCAGCTCTGTCCGGGCAGGACCTCTGAACTTTGTCAAGATACTTACTCAAGAGAAAATGAGGAGACTCACAGAGGTGAGGGCAGAACATTGCAATGACCTTGAGTAATGTTTCATATGATGGACTCTACTGGGGAAGAGCTTCTGACTTTGCATTAACTTCAAATAAAAACAGGAACTTCTTTGAGCCTCATTTGTTATTCACTGTGCCTAATGCTGTCTGGTAGCATTATTTCTCCTTGGCTCTACAGAACTGAACTCTTGCACATAAGAACATTTTGTTTTAACCAAAGTAAGTCACAAGCTATCCAGTGTTAATCCAATGAGTCAGTATAATTGAGAGAAAATTATGGATTATGTCACGGTATCTGAATAACTATGCTCAAATGTCAGCCTCCGTTTGTGTCAGGTGAGAGAGTAATGTATTATTTTTTTCAGTTTGGAGGAATTTATGTCCTTTCCAAAAGTATGAGATACACAAACTATGCTCTACACACAATCCTCCCCATAAAAGATGTATCCCAAATTAAGCCTCATTTCTAAAGACATTTTTTAAAAAAAATGAATCTAGTTAAGAATGCATACAAATAGAAAAAAGAATAGAAAATTACAAAAATGCAAAAGTATTTAGTATATGTACAGTTCAAAAGAAATAGGAAAATAATTGAAATTTAGAAAAATTATAGGATAGGTTTATTATCATACATGATTGTACATATATACACATAATATGTTTTAAGTTATTAACATTAAAAAAGTACATCACAATAAACAAATAAGACTAACTATAATGATAGCCTATGTATGACATAGTTATAATTCATTTGTGTAACAGCTGTATTGAGCTGTTCTTCCAGTCTCTGCATGCAAATATGCTATGTCAATCTCTCCCCTCTGCCAAGGGTCAGATTCTTCAGTAACATTTTGGTCAGCTATTATAATTTCCAAGTTACTTTCTGTTATTCAGATCTGACCAGTTGTCAGTTGAAAAATATTAGGTTTCCCTCTTCCCTTTATAGTCACTGACCAAAATAGAATATCTTAATTGAGTAGCCTTTCAGTTTTTTGTTTGGATTAAGTGGAGACACGACCGCCTTCCTCCTCTCTTTTTGCATGCAGTAGTTTTGCATTTGCTGCCTCTGACTTCTGGCCACCTACATAAAGTATCAGGTTTTTATACATTTGATGTGTCATGTTTATGAGGCTTATAGCCTGGTTTTCTAGGTAAAACTTTAGAGCTTTACCATAAAATCAAGGTCAATCATATTTAGAATAGTAATCTCGATGTTGATGAGGGTAAAGTATTCCCTGGTGTATAGATTATTGACATTAATAACATTAATTATGGCATTCAAATTCTACCATGCTCCTCTAATCAACCTAATATTATACAGGCCTAGTCACCCAATATATGGAATAAAATATGACTTGGGATGAATTCAATCAATGGCTGTGTTTTCTCCTTAGTGTACTTTATTCAGAGTGTGATAGAAGACTAAGTTTCTGAAAAGAAAATAACCAAACAAAATACCTGATTATAGATACATAATACAAGGTTTGTCCAGAAGGTATCCAGCCATGTAATATGAAAAATAGAACCATTTATTGAAGAGAGTACAAGATACAAAAACATTGTACATAGGATAATAATGCCCCAGGCCCTTTCAAAGTAGGCACCTTGGGACCTCACACAGTTTTCCCAATCGCCATCAGTTGCTTCCTTATATTTTCCTGAATCTTATCCATGGTCTGAAATCTCTTCCCTTTCAAAGGTGATTTAAGTTTTGGGAAAAGCCAGAAGTCACAGGGTGCCAAATCTTGGCTGTAGGGGGTCTGAGTCACCTGGATGATTTGATGTTTCACCCAAAACTCTGCAGGAGACGTGATGCCTGAATGGATGCATTGTCATGATGAAGCTGCCTATCACCAGTTGTCCATAGCTGTGGCCTTTTTCATCATATTGCATCTCTCAACCCATGAACATTGTTTGGCTTTGAGGGGAATACTCATGATGGACAACACCTTTCCAATTAAAAAGCAAATAAACAAATAAAAACAATTAACATGGTCTTGATCTTGCTGTGTCTTTGCTGCACCTTCTTTGGGCGTGGAGAACCAAACTACTTCCATTGGGATGACTGGGCCTTCATTTCCAGATCATAGCCATAGACCCTAGATTCATCTCTTGTTATGATCTTCTTGAGAAAATCTGGTTCCTTGGTAATGGTTTGAATCAAGTCTTTAGCAACTGCAGCACAATATTTCTTCTGCTCTGATAAGCAGAAGCTGCAGAATAAATTTTGCCATGACACACTTTATGCCAAGATCTTGCATCAGAATCTAGGACATAGTAGTTTTTGGAATCACCGGATCAGCTTCTAGTCCTTACACTGTCAGTTACCAATCTTTGTTGACTGCAGCCAGTACTCGTTCAACATTCTCAGGCGTTTGGCTTGTTGCAGGCTTTCCAGAATGTGAATCATTTTCAACAGACTCTCAAACATCTTTAAAGCATTTGTGCCACACATTTATGTGTGCTTCACTCATTGCATTGTCCCTGAAAGCCTCCTGAATCATCCAAATAGTTTCCACAGAAGAATTTTCAAGCTTAATGCAAAATTTGATGCAGATTCATTGCTCTACTCAGTCATTTTGAATGCAACAGTCACACAGTACACATGCTCACTCAACAGCATCTGCTTCGCCCACTGACTAGTACAGTGAAGTCGTCATTGTTCACACATGCGCATTCCAGTCCACTCTCCTTGGCTGGCTGGTTACATTAATGTTGTGCAACCATTCTTGTTATTTTAACAATGGCTGGACTTTTTCCAGGCAGACCTCATAAATATGCCTTAATTACTTTCAATGTCTTGAAGTTATACCATTTATATTCTTGGACCGCAGTGGAATTACGATAGGCATTTATAACAAACCATTAAGCAGAATATCATATGAAAATAAATATTATATGAAAAGTATTTCTAATTAACCTATGGGACAAAGAAGAAATCACAAACTAAATCAATTTAGAAAAAAATTATTGCTTTCAAGGGAGTATCAGATGGTAGAAATAGAACAGTAAATTAAAGCCAAAGTAAAAGGGGAATGATGATAGAGATAATAAGACAATAACAATATATATATATATATATATATATATATATATATATATATAACTATATGATGAGAAATAAACATTTGTAATTCTATATATAAATAAAGAAAGCCAAAGTTGATTCTTTGGATAAAAACTAATAAAACTGATAAACATGAAATGAAAGTGGCTTTAGAAAGGTGGGTGGGGGAAGCTAATGCCAGAAAAAAAATAGACAATTGTTTAGAAAAAAACAAACCTACACAGAGAAATCAAGGATATATATACAAGCTAAAAAGTCCTATAACTATAAAATAGTGTACAAGTTTTTTCCAAAAGAAATTTAAAATTCAAATGGCTTCCTTAGCTATTTCTACCAAATATTCGTTAGAAATAATGTTACTCCATAAAGTATGAGGCTGACATAAGTTGTTGTTTTGAATTGCTGTTATATCTTCCCACTTTCTTCTACTATTTTATTGGCTATGCATTATTTGAGCTGGCTTCTCCTGGCCTCTTTCTTAACACTGTGACATATACTCTTGCTTCCTTTGCCTCATTCCCTGGGGTCTGGCTCCTTACTGCATGTGATCCCTAACTGATAAATAATACCAATGGCCTAGTGCCCAGTGTTCCTACCTTTTCTCAAATGTGCATGTTATTGTTAATGACAATATACAAATATACCTGTTGGGGAGTCCATTTTCCTAAGTTCATTGTAATGTGTCACATGAATGTCTTCACCTGCATAGACTCTTGGATGAAGAACAAGTAATTTTTTTTTTCTTAAGCAAAACAATCAACTAAAGACAAAATAGTGACTTCAAAAAAACAAATACCTTTCTGCAAAGATTATTTAAAAATCATTTCTTCTCCTAAAGCCAACACACCACAAAATGATGATGGGCTTAAAATTTCTCTGTATTCTGCCCTGGCTGGGGTGGCTCAGTGGCTGAGTAATGGCCTGCAAATCAAAAGGTCGCTGGTTCGATTCCCAGTCAGGGCACATGCCTGGATTGTGGGCCAGGTCCCCAGAAGGGGGCATACAAGAGGTAACCACACATTGATATTTCTCTCCCTCTCCTCCTCCCTTCCCCTTTCTGAAAATAAACAAATAAAATCTTATTTTTTTTCTTTATTCTTTTGTAACTTCTTTTTTTCAGTATCTTAGGTTTGTTTTTCTCAACAGCACTTATTTGTATATTGTTCTTATATGTATTACTTTATCAGTCCTTTGTATGTGAGGAAAAGGTTGGGGTGAGGTATAAATCGTTCAGAATAACATCAATGCTTCTTGAAGGCATTCCAGCATTAAAGAACTACAACTCTGATGGTAGATTTTAAAGGCAGCAATTAGTAGATAAGTGTTGTAAATTGAGGAATCTAATTGAAAGTTTATTTCCCTAAAACATTACATCTCATGCTTATAAAGCCTAGTATTTCTTATATTCATTCATGCATGTCATGTGGAAATGGAGATCAGATTTTATTTTGGGAGTCTTATTTTCCTAGATTCATAGCTGAAATAGTGAACGTAGTCTAATATTGTTATTTTTCTAGACTTACAGCTGAAATATTAACTCTAATCCAATGGAGCAGGTCTGTTCAACCTCTAAAATGTTGCTAACATCAGTTGTGAAGTGACTAGACTAGAGGTGAGAGGGAACCATGACTGAGAAAATCTCAAATTCTGGTTACTATCAACTGTCAGTGTCCTACGATCATTCACAGGCAGCAGATAACACACAAGTTCTTGGCTGAATCTACTAGCTACACCATTGCTCTGCTGTAGTAAACGTTTGAAAAAGCACTGATATTAGTAAACTATTGGTTAGGTCAATAAAAAATAATTCTGTCTTATTGACATGGTTCTTGCTAGTAAAATAAAATAACCAGATGGGGAATGAAGTAAGACAACTGCTTAATAGTCATATAACATTGAACATATTGTTGCATATATTTAACCTTAAAGTCTTTCATCTCTGACATCAGGAAGATGGTGAAGAAAATAGCAGCTTCAATTTTCAATTATTTTCTTGGGTCAAGTGTTACTTTTGCATATTTGGTATATAAAAACTTAATCTATCATTTTATCTCAGAATGTCATTGATTATTAGGATACTGAGAGCTTTGATGCACAACTACATGCTCTTTGTTAAGGAACATTCAATGGCCGATGATAAGACTGCTTTACCTGGGGCCTGGGAAGGAGAGGGGCAGCCATGACCATTTTTCCCCCCATAGGCTTTTGGACTGAGGCCAGCTGAAGCTGAGAGGGGAGAAAGGTTTATCAAGTTTGAAAAGTTTTGATTATTTTATGAGAAGATTGATGGAACATTCTTATTCTGAATTGAGACTCTAGGGTGTTTTATTACTTACTGAGAGAAGAGAAGCCATAGGGATCCTAATTTTTATCTATAGCCAGGTGAATTTCTCCCACTAAATATAGCTTGAGGATGGTAGGTTAAAAAATAAAACATTTCATTTTGTTTCATGGTTTCTTGTGCAACATCATGATTATAAAGGTATTATAGACTCAAAAGAAAAAAAAAAGAAACACCTTAAAACAATTGGAATCTTGGATTGTAAAACAGATGCATACAGATAGAATGCAAGAGCTTATGTACATTCAATGTCCATTATACTGTCTTTAGTTCTTGAAGATAAACTTTTAGAAAGTATTTGTTAACAGCTTTTTCATAGTACAGTGAATCAACTACAAAAGTAGCTTAAAATTATGAGTTAGAGGAATCGGGGTGTTCATTGTGGAGGAGAGAGCGGAAGGTACAAGAGATGCTGGTGCTACACCTGCGTAGAAGGGGGATTAAACTAGTGCTTTGAAGCCTCGCATAGCAAATTAGAAAACTTTTTAAAAAGGCAAAGTTCAGTTCAGTGTAAGAAAAAGCATCAAGTCTTTAGAAATAGCAGAGAATGCTGAGGAATACCTTGGTCATTTGTACTTCTGCAAGTTCTGTCACTAAGTCGCTGTAATAGCATTTCCAGCCTAATGTGAGATTCTAAGCAAGACATGGAAACAATGCACTGAGGGGGTAATATTCATGGTGTGAAGGTCAAGTAGGAGTCTTTGAGGTAAAAAAGAAAGAATACTACTTTTTGAAGGATGAAATTAGGTGTAAAGAAAGATAAATGAATGGATAGAGTATGTTGAGGCAAGAGTGAGGAATCCAGTACAATTGAGTATATTATGCTTTCAGAGACTTTAAGCTCTACAAGGTCAGAACACTTGTTAATCTGGTTTATTTCCACGTGCCTGGACCCTGGAAAAATGATTTGCAATATTTCCATCTACCATTTTAAGATTATATAGTGTTTGAGTTCATTGCTGACAGACTTTCCAACAGCCTCTCGGAAAATCATAGGGAAGTATATTATCTCATTTTCCAGATTTGTTTTTTCAAAGGATGGATGTTTTAATTAATCTCTTCTCTTCCTTATAGTTTTATTTACTTCTTTTTTGTGACTGAATCCATTTTTACTTTGAAAAAAAAAAGAGAATCTCTGAAAGATTGTTTTCTTCCTATGTGGGATAATGTTTCTCTCCCACATTTTCTAATTTGAAGAGGAGACTCAAGTTCTTTTTATACCCGTGAAGAGGTCAGTGAAGTGCATGTAAGTGCACAGGAAATCTTATGGCATTTGTTCATATTTGCACATGAGTTTTTCACATTTTTTAAGTCTGGAAAAAAGTAATGATCCTCAGTATATCCCTCTTCAATATCATATTACAAACAAGAGACTGACTGTGTTCAGATCACTTAATAAAGGCAGAACCAGGTACTGTCTCACTTTTTGAGTTATTTTGTCCATGTACTGTGTATAATTGAAGGTTTTTTCACATAATCCCTTTTGGCCCCTTGTTGATTTGAATTTCATACTAATTAAATTTAATTTGTGAATAATTCTTTAGGGATTGTGTTATATGTATTTCCATTACATTTCTTTCAGAATTTTTGGTCATTTTTCTTAAAAGTAAAATATATATTTTATTTTGAATGTATTTATATTTTATTAAAATGCATATACTTTATTTTGAACTTCATACTTTTGTAATAGAATTTTATTTTTCTCAGCTATATTTAATGATTTTATTAATCTATTTTGAACAAGAATGAAGTACTAAAATTATAAAACATTAGTATCATTCATAAAGGCAAAATTGTCACAAGTTGCCTTTATGTCAAGACCTTGAATCACTTTAAAGGGAAGAATTATGATGTTTTAAATCAGAAACTTTGCATAGAAACAATAATAAAAGCGAAACTACATGTTGACGGGTTGGGAAGAAGAAAGTGTATGAATATAAGACCATAAAACAATAATTTTACATTTTCTTGTATTTTCTGGCAAAGGCAATATCAAATTTGCACTGCTTCCTATCCTTTTTCCCCCTAATTTGTTTGCTGAGAATAGTCTTACTTACACCTGAGACCCCCCCAAAAAATCACAAAGAGAAATGGGAGAAGAATATTCAATGGCTTTAAGAAAGAGACTGACAAAAATAGGATTTACTTTAAAAAACTATAAAATTTGAAGGCACATATAAATATGTTATATTATTAAATTAAATGGTAAATTATTTAAAAGTATTTTCAGCACTCAATCATATTTGCCCTCCTAAAATTAGCAGCACAGTGGTAAAATAGTGAAGTTACAAAGAATCTTGTTTTTTTTTTTTTAATTACTTTATTGTTGTGCAATTACAGTTGTCTGCATCCTCTCCCCTCCCCTGCCCCCACTCCCTCCAAACCCACCTCCCTCCCCTTCCTCCATCCTCCCTCTTGGTTCTGTCCATGTGTCCTCTATAGTGGTTCCTGAAAACCCTTCTCCCCATAGTCCCCTCCCACCCTCCTCTCTGGCTATTGTTAGGTTGTTCTTAATTTCAATGTTTTTCTTGCCTTTTTCTTTTGTTGATTATGTTCCAGTTAAAGGTGAGATCATATAGTATTTGTCCCTCACTGCCTGGCTTACTTCACTTAGCATAACACTCTCCAGTTCCATCCATGCTGTTGCAAAGGGTGTAATGATATGTTCCCTAGAGCAAGGGACATAAAATAAAGAATAAACAAATGGGACCTCATCAAAATAAAAAGCTTCTGCAGGGCTAAAGAAAACAGTATTAAAATAAAAAGAGAACCAACCATATGGGAAAACATATTTGCCAATGATACCTCGGAGAAGGGTTTGATCTCCAAAATATATAAAGAATCCTGTTTTTGATCAAAGTAAATATAAGATAAAGTTTTGTCTTCCTTTAAATGTTTAAATATTCAATGCTGATAACAAAATACATCATAGTCCATCAAACTCCAATAGATGAAATAAAGATCAACAAAATGAAGTTAGAGAGATGCTAATTTTTTTTTTTTTTTTCAGTAAGAAAGTTCTTTAGAGCAAGTCAAAGTCCTCAGCGATATGAGAGTTTCTTGTCACAGGATATGTTCCAAAGTAGACAGCAATATTGTTTCCTGGAATGATACGAACGGTCATTCAATGACTTATTATTGCATCTTATGTAATAGGGAGACTTATAAGTTCTAGCATTTAGATTAGGACAACTGACAAATTCTTATTCTTGGTATTTCTGAACTTTACAATTTAGAACATTTAGAAACTTAAGCAATACATTAATATAAAGAAGCACCTTAAAAACAGCGATGAACATTTTGAGAGAGTTGGAAGGGGATCTGAGGAAGTGTATAATTAGGAGACAAAAGCTGTCTTGTGGTCTGGGGGAAGGTTTTCACACAGAATTCCTGCTTAAGTTGACATTTGATGGGGACTAAGATTTGGGCTATGAGAAAATAAACATGTCGGCAAATAATTCTGTTAGGATTCATAATGCATTAACCTATTTACAAACATCATCTCTGAGTTCCTTTTATTTTCTTTAAATTAGCCCCCTGAGTCCCACCCCTGAGTGGAAAGTACAAAGGACAGGTTTGTTTGGTTTGCAGTGGGAGGTCCAGGAAGAGGAAAACAAATTTCTTTATTTTAGAATAGCTTAGAAACCAAAGTTACTGAGAACTTGATGGGAGGGCTTCAGATAGGTTATGCTGGAGACCATCTTTGATCTTTGAAATTCTGAGAGTTTCCAAAAGTAGCAGAAGATCCAAAAATGTAGAGATGTTGAAAACAAACAGTGTCTTCGGAATTTTGCATATGGCATGCCATAGTGCTTATTGTGCCATCATCCCGACCCGATTACAGTGAAGGCTTACAGGGCCTCTCAATACAGCAATTTGTATTATTTTGAAATCATATGCAGAACAGCTATTTGCAGATAATAGCATCCTAGTTTTAATATACCTGGTTCACTATGCATTTGTGAAAATTGAAATACAGTCTAGAAAGGGAGTAAGTCCCTTTTTTTGTGTAACAACTTATCAAAGTCCTTTTAGATATCATAATATTGATATTTTAAGATCAAATAACCCACCATTAGGTGATTTATTCAAATAATCTACTTAATAAGAGGTGAAGTCAAAACATAAATGCAGTCTACACAATCTGGAAATGCAGTGCTATTTCCAGAATTATGTGAATATTATTACTAAATGAATTTTGTGATCACCAAAACCCAGGGGGCAAATTAAATAACTAAAAAACAATACAGGATGAAATAGCAAGATAGGCATTATATCTGTCGAGATTCTCTGGAAAGGAATTGGCTCACCCAGTAATGGAGGCTGAGAGATTTTAACATCTGAAGTCGGCAAACTATAAAGCTGGAGACTCAGGAGAGTCATTGCTGGGGTCTTAGTCCAAAAGCCAGTGGCCTCAAGACCCAGAAGCCAATGTTCTGTTTCCAGTCCCACGGGGAGATGAAAACTGATGTCTCAGCCCAAAGGCAGTCAGACAGTCAGGGAGAAGTTCTCTCTTTGCTTTTTAGTTCTATCCAGACCTTGGTTAAGGTCTAAATTAGGGAGGGAAATCTGGTTTATTCTGTACACCAATTCAAATGTTAATCTCATCCAATCTCATCTGGGTGTGTCCATTTTATAGACACACCCAGAACAATATTTGATTAAATATTTGAATACCCCATGTACCAGTGAAATTGACACATAAAATTAAACATTACAAGTACACATATGTATCTATGGGGTACGTTAGGCAATTAGACATAGAGCTCCAAAGCTTATACATAGTCAGGTAGGGATTAAAAGTAAAGGCTGTAGAATTTGTGAAAGTTCTTTTTTAAAAGACGAGCAGAGACATGATGAGCATCAGGGACTCAGAGGACATTCTAGGCAGAGAAAATACAGTGATGTATGGCATAATGAGGGGAGTATCATGAAGGGCCAGACTTACAGTTCATACTCAATAAACAATTTTTTAAAAAGATTTTATTTATTTATTTTCAGAGAGAGGAGAAAGGAGGGAGAAAGAGCAATGTATGGTTGCCTCTCACATGGCCCTCACCGGGGACCTCGCCTGCAACCCAGACATGTGCCCCAATTGGGAATTGAACCGGGACCCTCTGGTTCCCAGCCCGCACTCAATCCACTGAGCTACACCAGCCGGGCTCAATAAACAATTTTTGAATGAACAAATGAGCATTCTTGACTCCTCCATTCCAATTTTATTTGAAATGAATAGTGTTTTTCTATTAACCTAGGTAAGGTAAATGGCTGTAAAATATATATTTGTATTATTCCAAGGAGTTCTTTTAATAACTTTTTAATATCTTGCCTAGGAATTTGTTGCATTTCAGGGAATATATCTGTTGCAATCACTGATTATAATGTTTCTTCACTGATGTTTTACAGTGTGTCATTCAATTTACCATTACTAAACCCTTTTCAGTCTTGAATTTTTTTCCACACTTTATAGATGGGGTGATGAAATGTGGAGCAAGATAACACTGTGGATTTTGACTTCCATTATCATCACATCACTATCACCCTAGCTGAAATAACATCATAGTCTAATCTAATGTCTCAAATTTAGGAAGAGCTTCCAAATTATACCCTCATTTCCATTTTTTCCCTGTTCTCTATATAGAAACCAAGCCTATTTGTTTATAAATTTTAATGAAATCATGTTTCCCCTTTCAATGGTTTCTTTTTCCCAGTTTATGTATACTTCTTGGATGACATGGCTTATCACTTTTCCTCTACGTCTTCAGATCTAATACTGAGAGATGTAATAATGTAATGCTTCATGTTTACTGAGAATGGTCACTGTGAAACAAAAACTGAGCAAAACTCCCACCTTTTCTATTCACTTGCTATAAAACAGAATGATATTTAACCTCTTTTTGCCTCAGTTTCTTCATCTGTAACATAGAGACAGTTAAAAACAAGACTAATATAAAACTACGATGAGTTTTGAATTATTCACGTGGTGAATGTAAGTAATTTAAAACAGTTTCCGCATGTTTACTTATAAAGTATTTGCTATAGTTATTTTAGTATATTTATTCTTTAAATAAACCAAACAATTTTGTCCTTGATTTTCTATCAAGGGGAATTCTGCTCCCTTTCATATCATTTTGTGTCTTTATTCTGTCTCCCACTTGTTTCTTTTAAACTCAAAAACAATTTCCTTAGACAATCACTGTCAAATCTACCTAAAAGAGCATTCTTCTCTAATTTTCCTCACGGTGTTTTCATTACTAGATATTAGCTTGTATACTTGTTTTAATAGTTGATTTTTTCTCTATCCAACCAACCAGAATGTTAATTCCAAGTGGGCAGTGCTTTTGTTTTGCTGAGCGCTGTATCTTCATTGTCTAACATGGTGACTGCACACAGCAACTATTCACTAAATGTTTGTAAATTTAATTAAATAAATTAGTGAATAAATAAGTGAAAATCCTGAAGAGTTTAGTAGAAAAAAATTCAAGGTCTGATTTCTTTCACTAAAATGGGTGAATATTTAAATATATAAAAGTGATTCTAAAACTAAGTCTTAAAAAATAATAATAATACAAAATAGCTAATAAATAATTAGTGCAGCAATTTAAGATGATGCAATGTGAACATTTTCATAAATTACAGTTACATATAAAGGAAGGGAAAATGCTACACAATTGTCAATATAAATGATCAGTATCAAAATTCAATTATAATATCAACTAGGATCCAAATTAGAAATAAAAAAATAACCTTATTAATTTAGTAAGATTTTTCATAAATGTTTTCAGGAATGATTACTCATAATAAAAATATTAACATTATTTCTATCAAATTAAAAAATAAGACTATGGTTCCCACTAATACTCTACTATTCAATTTTATTGTGGTTGTTTTAGTTAATTAAAAATTAATGATGAAAAGTTAAGAACAGTAAGTACTAGTAAGAATAAAAGAAAATTATTACCTGAAGATTATTTTCAATTGAAAAAACTACATAAAATAAAGACAAAAGTAGTAAAAATAATAAATTATTTGTGATAATCATCACAAATAATAAAGAAAACTCTCAAAATACAAAAATCAGTAGCTTTAGAATATTATTGGCAATCACTAGTTAATAGATATAATCTAAAAACTGCATACAGTTCACAAAACAACTAATAAACAAGAACAAATTGCCATTACTTAACAATGGTACCATTCACACACACACACACAACTTATGTTGAAGTACCAGCTATCAGCATGTTGTCCTCAACCATGCTCACTCCCTTTTATATCCTTCCTGTATGTTGGAACCAGGATATGAAAACTGCATTTTGGCAACTGTGCCCAGCTCAATTTGGCCAATAGGAAGCATTAGAAAGTAGAGGGCAGAAGCTGGTCATTCCGTCGAGAAGCAGCATTGACAGCAAATGAGGGGGGATATCTTAGACTCTAGAGTAGGTGGTGGATCACCTGCGAGCTTAGTCTCCTTTGGGAGAGCAAAATACTCAGAGGAACCTGGGCTCATATGAGAATAGGATCCACCAGAACAGTCAGATGAGAACAAGAAAACAACTGACTAGGGGCTTATCATCATACCAAAATCAATTATTAATCTTGGTGTTACCAATACAGAGTCCATGTGCCTGAAGGCCTGGCATTTCAAAAGGCCAAAGTTCAAAATGTCAGATTTTGGAATAAGGAAAATTTTACTGATCAAAATCGTACCAACCAAGAAGATGGGATCCTAATCCTCAGTACATCTTCCAAAAGTACAGATTGTAGGTTTCTTTAATTTAAAGGAAGGGAAAATTGGAGGGGCTGTTTTGGTAAAAACTCAAACCTTAAGCAAAATTCCTTTAATGATTACCATGTATAAAGCAGAAGCTATTAGTCTGAAGGCCATGGGAACAATGCAGATTTGAACAAGATAAAATCAGAAAAACAGTATTTCATTGTTATTTTAGGTACTACTAACACTTTCCACACAAACACTGTAACAAATAAATTTACCATTTTTTTCTCTAACTCCCTAGAGTGAATTTTATTTTTTTCTCAAGATGAAAGCATGATAATTATATAATAGTAAAAGAAAATTTAGGCCCTGGCCAGGAAGTTCAGTTGGTTAGAGTGTCATCTTGACACACCAAGGTTGCGAGTTTGATCTCAGGTCAGGGCACATGCAAGAAGCAACCAATGAATGCAGAAATATGTGGAACAAAAAAATCGATGTCTCTCCCTCTGTCTCCCTCTCTCAAATAAACAAAAATATTTAAAAAATTTAAAAAGCAAATTTATAAAATGAAAATATGGCCTTAATGAAAACAACTAAATTTGTTTTTATAACATGAATTATTTTTAATAAATAATAACATATGCCATACTCATTGATGAATAAATTCATAAGTTTTAAAATAATTATTGTCCCAAAAGTAAAATTTCTTTCAAAATTTTAACTTGGTTGTAAATGGAAATTTTTTTAAATGATCCTAAAATAAAACTGAAGACTGAAAGTTCAAGAATAAGACAATTTAAATAAAAATAACAAAGAAATTCTTAATAAATACTAAGACTTATAAAGTTGTGGTAGTGGTACATGATGGAAACTATATTAATGGGAGAAAATACATACATATACACAGACCCATAATTATGCACAATAGAAAAGCCATTACAAAGTGATGCATATGTGACGAGAGGATGGACTTTTTGGTAGACTGTGTGTAATAGGTCAATTTACCTAAAAGGATGGGGAAAGAAAGACTCATTGTATTAGTGAAGGGTCTCCATTGTATTTTTTTTTTTTTTTAGAACACTCTTGAATGTGTTTATTGGAGCAAGGAAGTAAATGACCAGGGCCGAGAGGCAGAAACGAACGTAGTGAGATTGAGAACCTGCCACCCATCTCGCCCACCTTCCTGGGCAGGCGACCCACCCCGTGACGTCCGTGGTGCCCTCCCAGCTCTGGCTTTTCCCATTTGTTCTCCGATGGGTGAGCCCAGGGCAGCGTGGCCATCGGCATGGGGGCTCAGGTCGTGTTGGGAGCACCCCACCGGCGAGGCGGGAGCCCTGCCTGGGCGGCGCGGGGCTCACGGGTCCTGGTCCCTGAAGACTGTCAGGCTGTGCTCCCGGATGTGTCGCAGAAGGACCTGAACTCGCTGCTCCAGGGTCTGGAGAACCGGCTTCAGGCCCTGCCGCCCGCCTTGGCTCTCCCAGAGCACCGGGTCCCCCTGCAGTGACTGGAGCAGCATGTTCTGAAGACTCCCTGATTGGAGAACCTTCACGACAGACTCAGGAAACCCATCTATGCCCTCCAGCAGTCGGAAGTTCAGCTTGTCCTCAGGCCTCTGAAGGTGGCCGGCGTCATCGATGTAGATGATAAGTCCCATCGTCTGCCATCCGGTAAGTGCGAGGTCCAGGAAAGCCAGCTGTGTAGTTCCGGTCCTATTCCATAAAAAATTTAATATAGAAAAATTTGATGAACCATCTTTTATTTTTATTATGAGATTTTTGTGTCCATTATGTTTCTTCTTTACTAGATGTAATAAAGATCTTGAATGTTTTTCCTACTACATTAAAATTTCAGAATTTTCTAAACAAACTCTTTAATTCATTTTATATTTCTGTTTTTGTGTATGATGAATATGAAAGTTAATTTTGTGTGACAACTTTAGTGGGAATCAGAGATGTTTAGATAGTTGGTAAACATTATTTCTGGTTGTGTGTGTAAGGGTGTTTCCAGAAGAGTTTAACATTTGAACCTGTTGACTGAGTAAAGAAGATCACTCTCACCAGTGAAGGTGGGCATCATCCAGAAACACGTTTACAAACACACCCAGAAATAATGTTTAATCATTAGAGTATATGAGAAGCAGCATGATAAAGTGGAGTATTTAGTCTGAGACTGGAATGCTTGAGATCAACGCCCATTTACTGGCTTTGTTACTTATGTATTAGTGCATAAAAAATCACCTCCAAATTTAACAACTAAGAACATTTATTTGATCACATAGTTCTTGTGATCAACCTTTGGGAACAGTTTAGCTAAATGGTTCTTGAGGTTGCTGTCAGCTTCCAGGCTGCGGACACCTGCCAGCTCATTCGAAACAGGAGGATCAACTTTTAAAATGGCTTATTCACATGGCCATTGGTAGAGGCCTCAGTTCTTTGCTATGTAGTCCTCTCCACAGAGTGTCCCAGTGCGTGACAACTGGCTTTCTCCAGAGTGAGTGGTCCAAGACAGAGCAAGAAAATCATCAAGATGAAAGCCACAGTGTCTTTTACAACTTAGTTTTGGAAGTGACACACCATCACTTCTGTCATATTTAACTGGTCACCTAAATGATTCTGGTACAATGTGGGAAGAGACTACACAAGAGCATGAGTATCAAAGGCGATGATCTGGGGGCCATCGTGGAGATGGGCAAAATCGTTAGTTGTAGCTGTGGATCCTTAAGCACATTGCTTAATCTCTTTGTGATATAATTCATTCATAAAAGAGATTCAACAATAAAACTGGCTTATCGGTTCATAATGAGCTTTAAATAAGTGCCGTGTAAAAATTTGCAGTTATATTATGTGTTTATATATATATATATATATATATATATATATATATATATATATATTTAACAAGTGAAAAACATAGATGAAGCCCAATTTCGTACCTATGTTTAATTTATCATTATATAAAAATATGCTCAATTATATATTTAAATAAATTTCATTATCACTTTAACTTGAAACAACATTTTTCATGAATGCTATGTTTCTGTATTAGGTGAAATTTCCCCTTATATCCTATTAAATTAGTTTGGATGAAGCATCATTTTATTTGAATAGAATTTACCACATTGCCCTTCTTTATGTCAGAACATATATTTGCCAAATGAATAAATGGTTGTATAAATTAATACGTAAAACTCCATTTACATATTATTTATTATAAATTAGAATTTATGGAAATAGTCTTACCAAAAAGGTTCTAATTATCACTGTACCAACAAGATTCATAATTTATTCATTTGTCTATCCATCCACCTATCCATCCATTTATCTATCTATTGATTTATTTTTGCTTTTATGTAGTAATTATAAGTCCCAAGAATAATCAATAATGCTTCAGCGTATTCTCTTGAAACTTAAGGGATCAATACATAATTCCTCTCCTACTCTGCCCGTGTTCAGAAATGACTGAGAAATTCAGGAGGAAGGAATGAAGTATTCAGAGATAACAGTTGCCTGTGTCACTGTCTGGGTTATCCTATTGGAGGTCATGATATAAATCTAACCAAAGGGCCTGTTACACATGTGTGAATTGAGCCTGCCTCCCAAAACTAAGTCAGGGGATCTCCCAGGAAGCTTAATGCTAAGCTGAGGGTAGGCGAGACCCTTGGCTTGCTTCTCCTACATAGCAGGATTCCAAAACAATGAATAAGGAGAAAAGATGTTGAGCCACAAAGCTGAGTTTCTCTCCTGAGTTCGACAAGTTGAAGTGCCATTTCTCCTGTCAGAGGGAGAAGGGAATGAAGTGCTCATTGTGACTCTAATAAATCTTATCACAGGGAAATATGTGATTAAGGAGTCACAAGAAATGAGTTTTTTTCCCTTTTCCCAATATGTTTGATATCGTACAATTAAGAGACATAATTTCTTTAAAATGAAAAGAATAGGAATCATTTTTATAAGTCAATTGCTATTATATAGCAATTTCAAAACAGACTTTACTCAAAATATTATTGGCAGTTTTTAATAAAAAAAAACTACTGCTGAAAAGTGTATGTGTATGATTTGTCTTTCTGTTGACATGGCCCCTAAATTTCTTATTTTATTTCATCTGTCAATTTATTTGACATGACAGTTGTTTATTTTGCTTGATCTTTGTTCCCTTTTTTTCATTTTATCTTTTTCTCTTCTGTTTTTTCATGGATTTTATATTAAGTGCCTTCCCACCTCCATGAGGAGCCATCATAAATGAATCCAGAATTTTGTCTGTGATGAGACTTCTACATCTTTACTAGGTGAAAATGGCATTTTAATGTCATAGAATTATTAGGCAATGCTATAGGCAAGTGATGCCTATAGAATTAGTTTTTCCAAATGAGACTATCTTGAAAATTGCTAAGAAATTTCGAAATGAAATTTCAAAATGAAATGACATTCTTAGAAGCTGCTAGAACATTTCTAATATTATGTGCATAAAAGATCATTTCTTTCTCATTAGATGTTCTCCAGTTTAAAAAAATGCTTTCTCTTTTCCTAAGGATGATATTACTGTCTTCTTAATAGAGACGTAAGATAAAAATCATTCTCACCCCTTAGTCTCATATATGTATTTGATTGATAAGAAAACTAATTAAAATGGCCAGCAATAAAAAAAGGCATGAATATTTTAAAACTTGCCATGTATTAAGTAACTGAGGAATTAAAAAAAAAATAGCTGCCTGTGTCTCACAGCAGTCTTGACCATGTCAGAAACTCCTGTATTGTTTTGGCTGATCAGACACAACTTTGAAGCCCCAAATGCAAATAAACACCAGGGCTCATTGACCTGAAAGACTTGTCTTCGTTAAGCCTTTAAAAATTCTTCCGAAGTTATTTTCCATATTTTTGTCCTTGCTCTTGTAAAGGAACTGCTACCTAACTACTCCCTCTATAGGTCTTCAAAGTTTCCTTCCAGCTCTCTACCAACCAAGTTATTTCTACATCTCGTTTCTGCATTTCCAAATCCTATTATTCTTATTAGTTCCTAATAATTATATCTGTTTTTTTTCAAGGAAATGTTTGTGGTTCTTCCTTCGAAGGAATAGTTATAACACATGCTGTTAATTCTATCTACATCTTTAGATCTGACATTAAATAATTTTGGTTCATATTATATACTTTAACTTCTGATTAACACTTACATTTTTAAAATATATGCTGCATAGAACACAGCACACAAAAGTGCAAAAAGTGTATGAGTAATTAATGAATATGGAGTGAGTAAAATATGAATCTAGGAATCTGACCAGTGATGATTAACCAAAAGGAACAAGAAAGGATAGAACTCCCAAATTGAAATAATAATAATAATGATAATTAATAATAATAATAATAATATCCATGAACATGCGATAAAATTGAATAGAAATTATAGATTTGGACTAGAGTGATAGACCTGTCAGCAAATTAGATCATTACTATTCACATGAATGGTCAAATAACTGTAATTTAAGGGGGCATGTGATAACTGGCAGAAACTTAGTAAACTATGGTTGTGCCATATTTTTTCCTTCTTGTTTGGCCAGCCCATTCCGTAGCTGAGAGTGAAATAATGTGACTGTATCTCATGCTTGATACCGAGGCCCAAGGGAACACAATGACTGGTCTGGGTAATATGGTGCTCGTAGGGTAAGGAGATAATATTTAAAGAGAACAAAGTATAACTGTATTCAGCTGGTATAGAATATAGCAGGTTATATAGGCAACCTAAATCTCCACCATATATTCTACTGTTATCATAAAACTGGATACTTCTCATAGCACTCCCTTATGCGGAGACAGTGCTTACATAGAATTACGGCATCTGATTTCTATTATGGAATATGTATTTGTCAATATAAAATAAATATTTGGTACCTATTTTTAGGAACTTAATCTTTACTTAGAAAAAATGAGTTGAATGGTTATTCTTATTTTTTTGAACAGATAAACACAAACTGTGATCTTGATTCAGGGTCCATTTCACCAGTTATTTCATAGCCTTGGCTTTCTAAAAATGAACTCCTTCCAAGTTCCAGCACATTAGTCATTTACTATTGGGACTGTGATACTTTACCGAAGGTATGCATTTTGCTTCACCCCACCTGCTTGCTACCTTTATATATATTTTTGTTAAACCTGTCTCCATCTCCTCAGCTGTAAACAATTGCTCTAGATCTTGTAGGTAAGATGTCCTATTCAGTAACTTGATGATATTTGAAGACCTTGACCCTTTACTAATCTCATTTACTTATTTTCTGGATGATGGAGCTACTTTTACTTTAGAATAAGAACCTCTCCCTAATCCCCTTATGTCATTACTAGTGACTATCTCTTTTTCTATTTCCGAAGTCAATTAATTGTGGATTCAGATGGGCACTAAAGAAGTTAAGACTGGCATGCCTAACTGAACACAGAGTAGTTTAACTCTCCTGGAAACTCGGCCAAAGATATTTCTTAGCGTTCCCCTTGGCTTTTCACCTGTTTTTTCAACCACACGTATTAGTTCTTGAAATGTCTGATCCTGTGTCGATACTGAGCAATTGAGTATATTATGCACTATATTCCCACTAATCACTGAGGTGTGCACTTAGTTTGACTATCCTGATTCTGCTATCTGAAATATGGAGCACAAGACCTGAGTGTTTATGTACTTATTTAAGTACAGAATGCACACCCTCCTCTGGAAATGGAAGGTGATATAGAATGTCTAACTCATTTGATTAATATTCATATATTTATTTGAAGCTCTGAAAACTTAAGTAGAAACACCCTCTAAAAGGAAATTATTTTGTACCCTTTGCCTTCTGCGGTTGACTAACCACCTGTGCTAAAACAGACATTAAACCAGACTCTAAACTCAGTACCAGTTAACTCCGATTTCTCTACTTAATCGAGCAGAAACTCACTAATACTGATTACTATAGATATCAAAGCTAATCTTCATCAAGTCCATGGTCATATTAGCCCTTGAGCAATTTTTAATTTGGATTAGTTGATACTCACCTGTTAACCTAATTTCATAATTAATGGGTTTCTCCAGGTCTTCTCCCACAAACTGTGTGTCAATTAATGGTTCCAGGTGCATCATTTATTATGAAAATAGTGTGTGCTAAGAGAATGGAAGCTATAGAAACTATAAATGGGGCCCACAGCACTGTGTGGGTTATTTGAATTTATTGATTCTGTTGCACTTTCCTTTGGACACAGATTTTAAGCTTATATTGTGCCACCAAGCATGGGGTCTTTCTGGTTAATGTTAATCTCCCTTGTAAGACTAAAAGCAAAAACTTCCAAACAAATACAAATTAACAAAGAGAAAAAAAGCAGGACTGCTAATATTAGTATCAATGTAAAAATCAAATAAAACACACAATAGATCCTAGTGGAATACTGAATAATAGAAAATTAATAGAGTATTTTAAGGTGATATAATTCCATTTGCATTGATCAAGGTAGCAGCTAAATACAAAGAGTAAGTACTGTTGAGTACTATTGAAAATTATATTAATAATTAAATGAAATATAATTCAAAGGAATGTCATCAATTAATTTTTCATAATTGGCAGACATTGTAGAAAAATAGAAAACTGTAAATATTAGATAATGTAAGCATTAATATAAATATATACAGTTGTACTGACTGTATAGTGATTATTCATTTTGTTTCATATGGGCAGAGAAGAGTTATAAGAATTTATTATGTAATTACTCACAATAAAAATTATTTAAACCCATTTTGTAAAAAATGTACTAGAGAATTTAAGGAATGTTTTCTAATAAAAGATAAAAAATGCGTTACTAAAATATTAGCAACACATATGGATATCTTAGGAATAAGAAAATACTCTTTATCGAAGTATTTTTTCATCAAACTAAATCTAAAGTGCTTCATTATTAAAGAAGTAATATTAAAAGTCAAAAGAAGTATTTAGCTTCTTAAAATATAAAAAATAAAGTATTATTTTATAATACTTTATAAATAAATTTGAGGTCAATAAAAAAATAAATTTGAGGTCAATAAAAAGATAAACAATGAAAAGGTAATTAATAGGTAGAATTGTAACAAAAAAGGAATAATAAATACAAACCTGTCTTTTTGAAAATGTTCATGAATCAACTATGTTCTTTTAAGTACAATTAGATAATAAAAAAGAAAGAAAAAGGAAAAAATAAGTAAAGTAATAAAAATTTAAATTACAAAAGATTAGAAATTAAAAATGAACAATAGCCGTGGCTGGTGTGGCTCAGTGGATTGAGTGTTGGCCTGCGAACCAAAGGGTCCCTGGTTTGATTCCTGTCAGGGCACATGCCTGAGTTGTGGGCAGGTCCCCAGTAGGGGGTGTGCAAGAGGCAACCGCACATTGATGTTTCTTTCCTCTCTTACTCCCTCCCCTCCCTTCTGTCTAAAAATAAATATATAAAATCTTTTAAAAAAAATAGTAATTACCAACAAATATAAGACTAACATATTTGGAAACTGAAAATCCAAAATTGACCAAAGGAGTAGAAATTTTGAATATATAATTAATATACTATAAGATAATATAATATATAATATTATAAATAATATGATATTAGAAGAGTGAATAAAAATTACCTCAAGGCTTCACAACTGAATTGACCTAATTTTTAAAGAGTCTGCTATTATTTAAATAATTCAAGTGACAAAGCTAGCTCTATATTTATTTAAAAGCCTAATAAAATAATATAAAAAATTAAAGGATAAAAAGGTACAATTTTTCTCTTGACTATCAATGCATACATTTTTAGAAAATAAAATAAAATAAAGTAAAATAAAATAAAATAAAATAAAATAGCATCTAAGATGACCAAACAGTCTTACTCCATGACTAAAAGCGTGTTTTAATATCTGGAAAACAACCAACTTAATCTATTAATAAATTATAATAATACCGTGTCATTATTCTATAGGAACTGATAAATTTGATAAAAACTACCCATCTAAATTTTTAAATGTAAGTAAATAGAAAAAAACTTAAAATTATTTAATATAAATAAATTTCTTAAAACTCACAACATATATTATTCTAAATATGAAACTCCTAAAATAGTAGTACAGTTAAAGTCAGGAGCAAATATTTAATGTATTATTTCTATACTCACTATTGTTTTTATTTTTATTGTATTTTTCCATTACCACTTAGTGCCCTTATACAGGTACAAGATGTGTGAGCCCTAAAGAAACATAATAGACAGCATGGTGATCATAATACACAAAAACGTATTATATATTCAGTACTTGGGTGTTGTCATGAGACTAGCACTTTAATATTCTCATCACATCAACAACAACACATTGGTAATAATGTGAAATGAAGGATGTGTTAACTAATCTTATTATAGTAAACAATTTGCCATATATGTTGAAATCATTTTGGTATCAATTCATCACATTTCACACCTTAAACTTACACAAATTATACCAATTGTATCTCACTAAAGCTGAAACAAATACATTTTTACCTGTCAGGCTTCAACTAAAACTGCTGAAGAATGATTAGTATTTTAACATTATGTTAAACTGCAGTGGAAGAAATTGAAACCAAGTCTATATTCAGTTTTTCCTGAAAGAATGAGCAGTCATGGTGTCCACTTATTACATATGTTTATCTTGCAAGAACAATTTATAGTCTTTTTAAACACATTTTTTCAAAGTTCATTGTTAAACATTTTATATTTTACCTCATTTTTATTATGTATTTGTTACCAAATCAAATATAGAAATTAATCAAGGAAAGGACATTAACAGAAAAATGTTCACCATTGATAATATTTGCCATATGTAATTTCTATAAATACAGTTTTTACTTCTTCTAACAATTTTGTAAATTGAATACAAAACTATGTATTTTCTATACTTATGACTTTTACTTCAATTAAAAAGCTTTCAGATAAAGATTATTTTTTATTCCCAAGGTGTCAACATTTTAATAACATATTTTCCAGTTCATATATTTTATTATTAGAGAAGTCAATTACTGGGTAGTTTTGTTACTTGTGAGTCTCTCTGCTCTTTGAAAAGAATATGTGCAAAAGATTTTTAAGACTTACTTTGCCCTCTTTTGAATGGTTAGGTTAGCTAGAGCAAAATATATTGTTAATAGAGTTAAATGATTTTCAGATGGAATATACATTGATTTGAATTGAATTATCTATTCATATAAAATTTTCTTCTCAGGAAAAAACAAACATAAAATTTTTAGCATTTTTTAAAAAATTTATAGCACTGAAAAGAGTAACAGAAGAGACTCAATTATGCCTCCAACTTTTAGTAACTGCATGACAGTAAATAGATCATTGACACCCACTGGAGTAATTTAACCTAGTGTAAACCAAGGATAATAATACTATTGAGCAAATAAAGTTGCAGGGATTAAATTAATACATCTAAAGAGCTTAACATATGCCTCTATATCATGCAGTTAAAAAGTTTAGGAAAACAATTATTTAAAAATTAAGATCTGATGTATAGTGCTTGGTAAATGTTCATGTAGTATAGCGTTGAAAATTGTGTTTAGGTAAAACAAGGTCAACTTTTTTTTTATATTTCCCAGGAGCAATTAGAGTTTGACATGCTGGGATGGAACAGAACTACAGTCACGTTTGGAAGTCTGAGATCCTTGGAAATGTACATGGAGTGCAGTTTATTGTAATTTGTTTTATTTTTACTAGTATATCCTTAAATATTTATCATTGCAACAAATAGTTCCAGATATATTCATAGCTGCTTTGAGCTGAACTGGAGTTAGAAAGCTACTGTTCCTTTAAATATCAAATAATTAAACATTTTCCCTTCTAAGTGAAACATTGAGTTTAGTAGATGGGGGACAGGGACAAAGAATTTATTGAAAAAAATAATTCAATTGGAAATGACAAACTATATTGGGATAGTAGATAGAAATAAAAAAATAAAAATGTTTTCCTCAGAACCTGTCATATATTTGAGAAAGAATCATCTTTTGTATTTCATACTTAACTATTTTACAATATGTACCCTAAGGGAAAACCCTGTTAAATAGAAAATAAATTAGGATTTTTAAGAGGGAGACATTAATTTTAGGTTAGATAATTGAACCTTCTCATGAAGATTCAATGAGGCTTGGTTTGAAATGTTGAGAAGTTAAGGAGTTTAGGCAGATGAAGTGGTGATGTAAGTGGCATGCAAGTTGTCAGAAAAGGAATGCACGTGCAGTAGAACAGATATCAGACTTTATCGCCAATATGATGCATCAGTGATTTTTCTTTCATGGACCCTGTTGACTAGTCATAGACACTGACTTTCTGTTCATCGTGTGCAGTTGGGATGGAGAGGGGAATTGTGTTTATGCTCAAAATGTTAGTGACCTTAATCCCATGGGTATGAAGATCTGTATCATTTTATATAGAAATTCTGGAGTAGGACTGAAAAATAATAATAATCTGTGATCTAGGCTAAAAATCAGTGAGTTAAAAAATGTACAGGATATGTCAGTACACTTAGAGTGAAGAAAGGACTTCACACTTTAGAAAGTTAGGCTGGCAAAATATCTATTCCAGATGCCTGCCTCTTAGACCACAGTGACAACTGATGTGATGCTAAATATTTTAGAATGCTTTAAGCTATGATTGACATGTTTTTAAAAACCAATTGCACACTTCATAAACAATTGCTTCTCAATTTGCTCTTTTTTCATTTAGCATGAAATTAAATTTTTCAATGGTTGATATGATCTCAGATTGTGGGATTATGTCAGATTTAGGTCAAATTTAGTTGTATTGAGTTACAACTATTGACTTGAAATCAATCTTCTGATTTAGTGGTGACAAAAGACTAGACACAAATTGTCATTTTGTTTTTGCTAAAAATGAATGTATTTCACTTAAAATTTTTTAAAGAAAAAATTACAAGAGGAATCATAGTGTTGGTAGCTCTTAATGACGTTCTTAGTAAAAATAAACTAGATTGAGCAATGCTATATTTATTTTCTACAAATAACTTTTGAAACTGAGTACTATTTTTAAAAATAAAATAAAGAAATAGGAGGATACAGGGATTATACACTAGAAATTTATGATAGAATGTTGTGGGGTAGATCGGACCTGCCAGAACCCGTGGTGACCGTAATCGAATGCGTGAAAGAATCTCACACTGAGACACGCCGGGGGGAAAGAATCCGGGGCCACGTGGCTTGATTCCTCTCATCCCAGGAAAAAAACCTCGAGTGTGGCTTAGCCGGGTTTTTATTGGGAAGCTCCGGATACAGCAAAATGGGAATGGCTATTCATTAGCAATGCAAGATGTTCCGGGCAACCATTAGCATAATCCCTTGGTTCCGGGGGGAAGGGTCCCAGCAAGTAACAAGTCCTAGGAAGTAAGTTAATCCAATTTCTCTTTAAGGAATTCCTTTTTCCAAGAGCATGATTTTTACGCTGACCTGCATGGGAGTGTTAATTTCCACGGAGCTGAGCTCGAGACGTGGAAATTCCCAGGGGGTTACGTTTTTATCATTAGGATGAAAAGAATTCCTGTCACACCTCCCCCTTTTTTTCTTATGAGATCCTTTTCCACAGGCATGGATCACGCCAGCTCATACGGGCACGCGGAGATGAGCTCAGACACGCGTGATTTCCCGTGGCGGCGACTCTCCACGTGTGCAAAAAGAATTCTTAAATTTCCCTCTGCCTTTTTTCCGCGATTTTAGGAGCCAGATTGAACCTATAAAATTCGCCACTTGCTGGTCCCTTGCCCGGCCCTGGGAGAATAATTTACATATGCAGCAAAGCACACACATTAGCATTATAATCAGAAAGCAGCCAGCAGCCCCAAAGATACACATTTTTAGGTTAAGATCATTAAACCAAGTCTGGGGGTTTAGCCAGTCGAAATGTTCATGGAGGCTTTCAAATATCTCCTGTTTAGACAGCCATTGCATGTCCTGCAATTGCTGATGTAATTCTAATTGCAGTTTATCAATCTGTCCTTTTAGATTAGTAGAAAAAGCCCCTCTAAGATGATGCTGAATGTCACTCCAGGTATATTAGCTGGAATTCCACAGGAGGGGAGTGACACATAGCTTGGAGAAGCCAGGGTCACAGGTTAGCTGCTGACGAGTCACAAGTGCATCCTGCCGTTCCCCGATCCAGCTGAGGGCTGACTCCACTGCAGAAAGTCGGGTCAGGATTTCTTGATCAATCTGGGCCTGTTGAATCATTTCTAAAGTAGTATTGGTTAAAAGAGCATCTACCATATGAGCAGTTTGAATTGAATTAACAAGGGCAGCAGTTACTTCGGTAGCGGTAGCTGCCACAGTGATTGCAGAGATAATAAAAGTAATCAGGGTGCCAACAAACCTTTTGACCCGTATAGAAGCCAGTGCATTATTAAGCGCTACTAGGCCATGGGGATCTTCCCACTCTCGGGTCACATCAACCGGCACCCAAACTTGTACTTGTCTTCTAACCACATACACAGTGGTGATATTCAATTGAGTAATATTTAGATAAGTAAGACAGCTGGCATATATTGAACCTGCAGGGACATGCAGAGAATATATCTTTGCAGATTCATTATAGAGAACTTGAGCTGTCCCGGGGGCTGCCAAAAACATATAGGGGTGAGAGGTACAGACTGTGACCCAGCCTACTTCTGGTGGGTCATTCTGGTACATACATAGTGGGGGTCTTCTACTGTCACAACTTATCTTCATAAGGAAATGCTTCCGGGTAATAAAAGGCAAGCCTATTTTCCAAGAATTATAATGCCAAGGGCTAGCGTGATTGGGAGAGACAATCCTGATTATAGGCGCCCCAGTGCCGGGCCCTTCCCACCACAAATGGATATGAGGTGACTTATCCTGAGCCAGAAATACCCTCGTGCCAACCCTTGAAAAGATTTTCCAATTGGCTCCCCAATTCTCTATCACAAAAGGGCTCTTGTGTAGAAAGGCGACAGTGGCATTTTGTCCTCGGCATAAAGACCATATAACTGAGTCTTTATAGGTAGTGTCTAGAACACAAAGAGGAACCAGCGGGGGGTTACTAGTATGAAAAGTTCCCTCATG